>JAQIXQ010002165.1:0-11472 GCA_034700485.1 Pseudosinella alba | reverse complement strand
ATGGCGTGCCATGTGCGTGGCAGCAGCAGTTTCCTCCTTACAAATTGGAGTTAATCTTTGGATTTCATCTTTTTGTAGAAAAAATACAAGGAAAAATAAAGCGCACTTATTTTCCTATCACAATCGTATATCAATTTTGTAAAAATATATAATTATAATTTACTGACTTACTTAATACACTTACTTAGGTTGGAGTTGGACAGGACGGTTTATTGAAATATCGAGTTTGAAATTTTTGAAATGGAGCTGAGCGTACCGTCCCGTCACAAAGTCTTCATTCCGTCCCATTTGTCATTCTCATTCCATTTTTATTGTTCTTTATTACAATAATTATGATAATTATGACATGTTTTGATGATCATGTTGTGTTATATAAGTTGTTAGTTAATGTTCAATGTAATGCTGATCTGCTATTTAGACATTTAGACAATTTTTCTCTTGTTCCTGTCATGTTCAATTCCATTTTACCATTATTTCATTTTTATCTAAATGCTCATTTTAAATTCAATTTATTTAGCTTATTGTAAGTAAGAAGCAAGCAAAGTTGTTTAACTTGGTTTTATTGCGACTTTACGTCGTTAATTGTTTGTGACTGAAACAATCACAATAGAAGTGTAATAGGTAGAGAAGCTGTATATTAATGGCATGACTCTCTGTTACGTAATTAATCATTATTAGCATTAATAGTGCAAATAGAATAGTCATATCCTAAATAGAAAGAGAGAACAATTACTTAACTTTGACTTGAGTACAGTAGGATTTATACACAATCATAATTAGATTTAAATCAGCATACTTCCGTTTTCGAAAAAAAAGTGTGCCAAGCAAAGCCAAAGCAATAAAAGTTGCATTGTCACTTCCACTCCAATCCAATTCAATTTTTTTATGCAATTTTTTTTAAGTGAAAGGAAAAGTGCAAATTTCAAATCGTAAGTAAACCTCAGGCCATATTCCCCAACCAGCCCCATATCCATCCCCTCAAGAAACAAATTCAGATCAGAGTCAAATCAGACCCGCCACCACCTCCTTAGACAAGTGACAACTCCTCCAAATTCACCATCACCTCCTCCACAGCAGCTTTTGTCGCTGTTCACTCCACTCACTCCCTTATTATTGTCATCATGACTATAGCTATATGACATGACTAATCCCCATTTTCCACGTGCTTTTCCTTTCCTTTCCTTCACAGATATTTTTCCGCAGACATGCGTTCGCCATCCCCACGTAATCTGGGGCTCCTGTACGTGCTCCCTCCAAATCATTTATATAATCATCAACATCAACAACATCATCCCATCTCACATCACATCACCACAAACAATTTACGAGAGATTACGCGAGTCCTTTTCATTTCACTCATCGTCAGAGGGGAAAAAAATCAGCGACATGATATGATATGATAATCATGATGGCACACGCACCAACTCCACCATTCCATTCTCAATTCTTACCTTCTCAATTCTCATCATCCTCATATCATCTCTATCACCAGCAATTCCTCAACTTCTCAGAGGAATCCCTACTGCAGCCGTCAAATCCTCATCATCCTGATCATCACTGTCATACAGAGGGAAAAACATCTTTATGAAGACGCTGCTCCTTCAGGACTGACGCTGATAATGATGATGATCTTCACACAGAAAAAAAATGATTTTTTTTATTAAAGATTTTTTCGTACTTTTGCCCTGTTATGTTGTCTGTCTGTCTGTCTAGCTCGGCGAAGGAAGAGCAACCCCGAGAGGGAAGTCGACGCTTGAACTACAATTATATTACAGGCTGGTTTTGGTTTTGGGTTTCATTCAACCCCCATCAACATTTAACAGCCTCAACCCCTCCTTCACATTTTTTTTCCTAAGATTTTTTGCTGTCAAAAAATGTTTTTTTGCCTTGACTTGACAGAGGATCTGCAAGTTGTGCAACCTGTACCGTATAATCATTTTTACACATGCTCGTCTAATCATAATCTTTATAATCATGTTATCTCACACATTATGCAAATATGTATGAAAATGAAGAATGCATGAGAAATGGCAAGTGTGACTTTTCGGAAGCCAAAAATGGACGATGGAGCTTAGGCTTCAGAATCTCTCTGGAAGGGCATCAATTCCAAATATGGGGATAAAAAATTTCCACTGGACTGGAATAAAAAATGATATGATATGATACGAGATGATTATTAAGGAAGTTAAAAGATAACTATGACTTAACTACATTGCAACTGAGAGATCAAAACCAGAGGAGTAATGACCTGATCATTTGAAGTAAAAAAAATAATAAAATGCTAAGCCATGTCATGTCAGCCAAGTCAGATCAGAAGCGCCAGAGAGGGAGTCCGAGCGAGAGACGCGCATTTAGAAACTAGCTGAAAATATATTGCTGCTGGTATATTTTAATGATGATCTGTGTGACTGATTGGGATAGTCAGATATATGTCACCATAAAGTAATTTCCTTCATTTTTCCAACAAGCCAACCAAACCAACCTATCACCATGTTCATTTAATCCACACAACTATAACTGGCATGAACTGAAATTGGGTAAACAAGTTGCTTCATTCAATAATCTCGAATAAATGTGTGGATGCATTCATGCGAGAAAACTGCCGTTATTTCTTCCCTGAATTCAATTCAACAAGCACTATGAACAGTGGACAGTGAATAGAGAGGGATGCATTTAAAAAGTATTAAAATCTGAAATGAAATGATTGCAACTCGAAACTTTTAGAAGCGACATGACAAGGGAGCAAGTCCAAGCCAAAGCCAAGAGATAGGGATATATAAAATAGCCCATTTAAAATTACATTTTATTTTATTTTATATTTATTCCCTTATTATGTTTCAGCTTCAGCTATATGACCCGAGCGAGAGTAATACTGTACGTAACTAAATCGATAGGGTTGTTAGTTGTTAGTTTTGCTGTATCCTATTTGACTATTGATTCAAGAATTGAAGCCGTGATGTGATGATATGAACATTTTGAGAACAAAGTAACTCAACTCGTTTTCTTTTAGAGAAATATGGAGGGAGTTGAGGAGGATGAGGAATCAAGATGAAATTTTATCTATCTTTTTGAACATAAGTATTTTTCGTTGGTTTAGGCATAATATCCTCCGTCTCCTACATCCCCGTCCTGTCCTCATCAAATATTTACAGAAGGAGGAAAAAACTGGCTTGAACAAGCCAAGTTGAAGAAACCAAAAGACCAAGTCAAAATTGAAAGGGGGATGAAAAATATTTTTAAAGTCCTTTTTATTTTTAACTTTACCATTCTTACCAAAAATAGAAATAAGCTATTGTTAGTAAACTAACAAAACATCATCACCAATATCATAAACAATTCGAAACGATTATCTTCAATAATAATCTGTCTTTCTACATTTGAAGCCTAATCTTAAATAATTTTTTGTCCGTCGTCGTATTTGTCAATTAAAATTGTGACTTTCAAAGAAGGCGACAGGATCAGTTCATATTTCATCCAATCCATGATTTGATTACAATTAATAAAATAAATTTAAAAATGAGTAGAAGTTACCTAATATTTTTTTCTAAAACAAGATGTTATTCATTGTTATTAGGGCAATATAACCGTGCATGTCAAGAGCAATGTTAATTTGCCCCTCTTGAGAGGGATGCTCATGTTCATGATGATTGGATGAGTTTTGAGGTGATTGAGATGATGATGACTAGAAATTAACAGGTTCATCAGTGATTAGCCCACTTCATCATAGATGATTATAGACAGGTACTCGAACTAAAACACATTTTTTTCTAAAATGACAAGGGTATGTCCTTAACTAGAGAAACATCGAAAACTATACAAAAGGGTAGACATCTAGTTATTTTTCTCCTACAAAGCTGCAAATAAAATAATCTTACGAAGTCAAAGTCTGTCAAGAATTTGCAATTTGCATATTATAGAAAAAACATGCCTTAATAATACCAGACTATGGACCACATGTCCAATAAATAAGGGTAGCAAATTATTCTACTCCCGTCACGTCCCGTCAGCTATGAAATCAGGATCATATCTGTAACAAGTGCTTTCCCCACCAATTATGTACCCCTCTTCCCCAATTAGAATTTACAGCTAGGCATATTTTTGCATATTAATTTTTGCACAATTGTTGCATTGTTGTATTTAGATCATGAATCATGATCATAGTCACGTAGGTAGTGTGCCCATGTCTATTATTATTGTCTATGTTTATTGTTGGGGGGAGCTTGAATTAAAAATCGAAATGAGTTCTAGATAATTACTCATAGTCATATTCATATCATAGTATTCATAACTGATCGTCTAACGTTTAAAAACAAAATGGTTGTGCGTCATCAACACATCCTCATCATGTCATCATCAGCCCCCAGGTGCACTTTTACATATCCAAACCCAATCATAATCATAAACATAAACATGTAATATGCAATTATTCTTTAACAATTACGGGGAAATCGAATATCGAATCCAATAATTTCTAGAAAATACTTTACAGCCGAAAGTACCTAACAGGAATGTGGACAGACCGGGTTTAATTTTGATTTTGATTGGAGTTTTCCTTTCGGTATTTGTATTTTTTCTGAGCTAGATTAATTCTAGTTAAGACAAGAAATAAGTAGATTGGGTTGGGATTGGATTTGAACTATTTGGCAAAAATATTTGGGTATTACATGGTCATCATCACATATATCAAATGATTGCATTTAGGATTTTTGCATCCTACTCGTTCCCATATTCCCATACGTTCGATTAGGAATTAGGTATTATATCCATGTATCTACCTATTATATTCGTACCCAGTAACCTCCTCTCAAAAAACTCTAGAACAATTTTACGTTATGTGATAATTTCAGTTTTTTCTCCTCAATCAACTCAATGTCCTCCAATCGAAATCAAGCGGAATAACAGCTCACTCGATTCTAATACGCAGATTCTACAAGTTCCTCCTAAACTGAACTACATAACGAACTAGTTAGAAAAACTAAGATAATAATTGCGAGAATAAAAAAAAACATGTCATATAGTTATAGTTATAGACAAATGCATACCTAACTGGGCTTGGCTGACTCATAATCATGCTTGATAATATTCACATTGTCAAGTCAGTACTTCCCCCCAATCATCCCTCCCTCCTTCGCCAAGCCAAGCCACCACATTTGCAATTCGTACTCGCTTTGCAGCATTTGTTTTTGCAAATAAATATTCACAGTTTCTAGCTATAATTATTGTTTACTACGTACATCGAGGAGCTACGATATGATAACAAACTAGAAGGATTACTCTAAATTATTATCATTATTACTCGAACAAGTAAGGCTTAAAATCAAATCATCATCATCACAGTAGCCGACAACTTCTTAGAAGAAAAGGAACGCATTTTAGATTTGCATTCTACATTGCGGAAATTATTATCCTCCCCTCCCTCCCTACTACTTATAAATTATACTTGTGAGAGTTCAATCAAGTCAACAACAGACTAACCGTGAGGATGATTAAAACATGCATGCATGGACATGGACGCAGTCTAAAACGCATAACGCATGGCGATGGCATTATAATAATGACAACAAAGTTGGTTGCACTCACGCAAAAAATGTATAGTGAACTACATGTTATAAAATTCAATGAAATCAAATCAACTGAAATGAATCGCAGTCCCAGCTTAATAGAGCCAACCAAGAAGACCAACCAATGTTACTTATAATATGAAATATGACATGAGTGAGTGCGACGGCGATGATAAAAGAACACAGCACATGAGGCGATCTAAGCTAACTTAGGTTTCCGATGCATTATTATTTCTTTACTTTCTTTACAAGCACACATATAAGAACATTGACGAAGATCAACATGCTCATATTATCCTACTTGAAAGAAACATGAACACATGTACAACTTCAATTGTACATAAATCGACATCATCAAACTTACCCCTTTCATGTGTGATCAAGATCGCCGTTAAAAGAGCTAAAACATGAATAAGCCGAAGAAGTCAAATTCAAACTCAGCCCATCTATGATGAGTGCAACTAGCAATATCAACCCTTTTTTAAATAATGAAGCTAATAAGAACTAATATGTAAAGTATATGCATGCATAAGTAGAAGAAAAATTCAAAATGAAAAAATGAAGGATTGACTCAAGACTTAAGTCAAGAAATTGTAAGGATGGATGATGATGATGCAAGAAGCAAAATCCCTTTCCGCTCTTTATTTCTCCTAACATGCATAAATGATAATGATGATGAATATTGAATAAGTACATATATGAGCACATTTACATGTTTTATAAACCGACTGACGATGAATTGGATTTAGATTGAACTGAAAAAGGACAACGGCAACGGCACGACAATACAATGCGTAGTTTGACTTGACTTGATGATGAATGGAAATCTAAAACATTTTAGAATTCTTAGAACCAGCCCAGAACCAGGCCTCTAAGATACTTGCCATTAGAGTTCGTCTGAGGTACATCCTCAGATTCAGGACTTATCATCTTAACTCCAAAGCTCCTGGCACTCTTTCATATTGGCCATATACACGCAAGTTAAATATTGTTTTAGCAGGAGGAGGAGGAGAAGAAGGGGAAATGTATTTAAAAAATGTAAAACAGTTTATTACACAAACGTATATTATTTGCTGAACTCTAGAACATCTTATACGTATTTGTATGATAGGAATAGGATATGGCTTGCTTGAATCTCACTATATTCCTTGCATGTTTTAAAAATTGAAATGAAATGAAGAAGGAACTTTGCTAGACTCAAAGAAGCAAGTCGAAGTCAAGTCATAGTCAGCTTGACTCTTCGGCTCAAGTGAGCAGTTCACTTTTCTGCGTTCTACAGCAACAACCCAAGAGGAGAGAGAGAGGGATTGATAGAGATAGTTCATGTGTGATGATGAGCCAGAGAGACTTTTGGAAGAACGAAGAAAAGTGGCAAAACATCACGTTTTTCTTCCTTTGTTTTTCTCTTGAATAGGCATAGTCATAGTCAAACGAAATTTTTTTAAAAGAGATTTTTTGTCTTCTTATGAGTTCTGAGTAAATAGACTTGCTTCATGTAGCATCCCATGTCAGCATGCTGCGTAGCTAAAACATTATGCATTAAATGTTGTTGGATTAGCACTTACTAGCACTATTTTTCTGTACTTTTATATTACTACTTTACTGGGACAATGTTCGATATGGGCCTACATAATCTAATCTGTTAGAAGAAGAGAGAAAAAAAAGAAAAGTTGACAGGAATGGTTCATGTGCCTTCTTGGCTCTTTGGTCTCTGTTGGATTGGGCTGAATTGGGGCTGTTGGAGTGAGTGAGTGTGCTTCTGGCTGTTTGTTGACGTTGATGCGTCATTCAGAATTTTTTTTCGTAAATGGAGTACGCATTATAAACGCAGATAAGTTCGTTCTAGAATGACTTACATAATTAAAGTAACGTTAAAAAAGTGGAAATAAAATTAACTAAACGTGATAACGAATGTCAAATGAATGTAAGACGAGAACTGTCAAGAAATTTTTAATTGTCAAGAAATAGGAATGTTAAATGTGCACATCGAAACTTGATTCACACGCACAATCAGCCACGCACAAAAATAATGCGTGAGGACACATGGGACATTTACTAGTTTATTGCGTTTACCTATGAAGTGGAACTTGTTGTCTGATAACTTTTGTGATGATTTGCGGTTGCTTATGATGTGATTTGGATGTGGACAAATAAAGTGTAAAAAAAACTGGTATGCAAACTTTTTCGAGATAAGAAAAGCATCTTGGGACAGAACAGAATTAACAAAAATGGAATGAAGAATTGAGGCAGTGGCAATAGAGCAACGTTGATACATTTTATCGAATTGAAATTCATATGAATTCTAAATGCGAGCATATTACAATATCTCTGAATGGGGATGGGATGGGGATGCAATGCAAATCTCTAAGAAAAAAGTGAGCAATACAGGAAATTAAGCTGAGTGATTTCCGGTTGGGATTTTTTTCCTGTCCCTCTTGATGAGATTCCAATTCGAAGAAGAGCTGACAGCTAAGGCATATTATATGCATCTGGTGAGGGGCTTCTAAAGTTCTAATATGACATGGGAGTGACAATTAAGTGACAGTTGGGCAATGACAATCAGTTTTGTTTGAAAGAATTGAACTAAGTTTGTGTTGGAGGACTCTATAATATTTTTTTGGTGATCTGAAACATTTTATAAAAATAGGTACTTTCCATGACCGATATGCCGCTTTACCAGACATGAAATGATTAAGGACGCCTATGAAGCATCCCCATAAATAGTTAATATGACACAGTGGATTTTTGTTCCTGACCTTTGACCTGATTTTTTCTCCTTTTTCTCTAAAAAGAGCAGTAAGTGCTACTTGATACTGCTTGATGGATGATGAATAGTGCAACCAATTTCTACTAAAAATTAAGATAAGACACTGGATATATGTATGAGCTGGGGAGAATTGTACCATATCTTATTCATCAATTCATCATCCTTCCTTAAAAACGAAACCAGCTCGACAGCATCATCCCAATTATTCCCAACCACAAAGTTACATAAAAAGGGAGATCATAGTTTAATCAACCTTTTACCCCCACTAACGACATTCCATTTCTTAGAGTAAAAAAATGAAATGAAATTCAGCTAAATCATATTAAGACATTTTATATCTGACCACCAACCACGTTGCCTTGTTCCAACAAAATCCAAACTAATTGAAGTAATATTTACCCCAAAAACGTTAAGCAAGCAATTTATCATCCCATCCCAAGCAAGCTTATCAACATCAATATTTGAACTGTTCTGTAATGTTGCTGATGGTGGAGGAGAAAAAGATTCTATTCAGGGATCATCATCCAACCCCATTCCAGTGAAGTGACGCTGCAACAGAGAGCCAGAAAACCAGAACTAGACTATATTAGTACACGCGCAGCAAACAAACTCTCCAAAATCATTTATAATCTTCTACGTAATAAAACGATACGGACTAAACATCACCCTCATCAATCAGATCGGTCATAACTAGTTCAGTTTATTTGAAGCTATTAACACGTTTTCCCTCTACTTGGGAGTTCAGTTAAGAGGGAGGTCAAGCAACGCAGCTATAACTAGGATCATCATCATCATCGTCACCGTCCCAGAGTCGTCATCTTAGGCTGGGTTTGAAGCAGCTTGGCAGAGGGGATAACTGATAACCTCCCAAAAAAATAAATATTCATATTCCAAGGAAGAAGCCCAACCCATATATTCCAATCAGAATCAGACTAATCAATCATCAATCATAAATAATGCAATAATGGCGGATCCATCGTCGTCGATGCTGCTACTGCTCCTACTTGAAAGAAATGGGCATGATGACTTTAGACATGATTTCGATATCATTTTATAGTGAAATGTGAAGTATGACTCAAGCTATTTTTAATTTCGTTTAATTTAATTTAATTATAGTCATGCTATTATTGGAGGGAGTGGGAGGACCGTAAAAAGAATCTATTCCGTTTTCAGTTAATTAATTACGAAGATCGTCGCTCTTTCTGATGAGAAATGAACTAATTAACTATACTATATTTAACATTTTACATATCATTTACATTTTGGTACACTCAAAAACAAATTTTTAATTACGCTAGAAAAAAAAGTAATTCCTGTTAATTTTTCATAGTTGAATGACACAGATTTACTCCAATTCTATTGTCACACATATGTCATATTCATATTCATGAGTTCACGTTGTTGGATGATGTCATTGTTCTCTCCTGAATTTGTACAATAGAGCCGCTCGGCCAGACTGCAGCGAGTCTATAATTTTACCTATGAAAAAATAATATATAACAATGACCATTTTGTTTTATTTCTCTGTAGAATATAATTAAACTGTCTCCGTCTACAGTCGGCGATAGAGTCCATTTACCTTTGTTTCTTTTACAATTTCTAGCTAGTTGTCAATCTAATTACAAATTACAATTGTGCTACTGCACTGGTACAATTTTTAATGTAATTTAATACATAAGCCATAGACCAGCATATTTTTAAGTTTGTGTTCAAGTGTCGAAAAAAACTTCAATTCATACAAAGGAATGGAAGAAAAAGGAACAAAGAACTGTCATTTACTGTTCCTTCCTGATATATGAACGAACATTTTTAATTGCCACGAAAGGCAAGCCAAATAACATTTATTAACTCTGATATTTTTAAACATCATCATCATTTTTACAAAACTTGTGAGAAGGGGAACCTCGAGTCACTCGAGTGGATTACTATTATAAAGCGAAAAGGATTATCTTCTTCTAAATCGGTAAGAAAAATATTTTTTTAAATTAAATCTTAAAATTGCAACATCCCGAATTCCAGATAATTTCAGTAATGCCATAATTCTTATCTTAACTCTTAAATAGTAAACAATTTTTCCACTTTCCCTTCTCATCTCCAAATGGCATTGCCTTGCTCCATAATTAATCTGTAATACTCTTCCTTCCTACCCTTGATCCGATCCTGTAAACATCTTCATCTTCAGTTTTTTATCTCTTCATGAACTGGATTTCGACATTTATACTTGGGCTATTCGACTTAGAGTCATCGGGACGCTATTTTTAAGCTTATGTCATAAAAGAATAATTTTTATTTACAATTTGCATTCCATTCTATTTCGAAACATGGAAGAGCATCAGCCATTAATCTATATGGCTATGGCATGGGGTGAGGTCCTTCCCTTTCTTTCTTATTAAAAAACGTTTGGGTACGTACCTCAACCCCATCCATAATCCAAAAGCTACAAATATATAATCCATATCATATTATCATATTTATATCCATGTCAAGCAAAACTATACAGTTATCTTTTAACTACGCGCCTCCTGACTCTATTCTAGCAACAACTTCCCGATTTCTGCGTCATCGCTGACCATTGACCAAACCACTATCTCATTTTACTTTTATCCTTGCCCATTCATTATTATATTTTATATCCAGAGAGAAGAAAATAAAAGTAGGACTACAAAAAAGCATAAAAACATCCAGAGAACCAGATCCAACCCACACCCTCCTCTTCAGATAAAAAAGTGACTAACAAGAAGAACGTAACCATTTCATAATCGTTTAGCCTTCCTCTCCAAACAAGCAAAGAAAGAAGACGATGACAAGTCAAGTCAGTAAACTGTCCAACATAACAGCAGAGGCTACACATCCAGTCCCCAGAATAATAATAATAATAATAATAATGCCACATAAGCCATAATGCATCTCTCCTCTCCTCCTCGCCAGATTAATCCCGTCAGAATATGGCTAAAATAAAAGTGTTACACATGAGCCATTTGCCATTTCTACTAACAATTGCCCCCTCTCATCTCACTCTAGGAGAAAATAGATGGAGAAAAAATATATTTATTCTGAAGATCTCTTTCTTTCGAGTTGGACTTCGTCATCATGGCTTGGCTCTTAAACTCTGGCAACTCCATAAAAAAATCTGTTGGTGACCTC
>JAQIXQ010002164.1:0-11473 GCA_034700485.1 Pseudosinella alba | reverse complement strand
TCCTAGAGTCCCGACCGGTATGGATCCCTTCATTAAAGAAGGGTGTCTTGTAAATGCCTGTAAATTCTCGGAGAGATGGGGCAAAGTTGAGGATGCTGATGTTGTGGTGTTCAAGGACAAGTTTTATAGTCCCAAAATTACTCGGCCTCCAAATCAACTCTGGATCATGCATTTACTGGAGTCCCCTCTTAATACGGATTATTTTGAGGAAGAAGGCGTTTTCAATTTGACGGCCACATATAGGAGGGATTCCGATATTGTGACGCCGTATGGGAAATGGGTGTACTTTAATCCCGCTGTTAGGAGCCAGCCACAAAGTGAGTTTCACATAAACAGTTTTAAATAATTGATCAGGAAGTTATCTTAAAGTTCCGAATTATATTACCTTAGAGACGAATTATGCTCAAGGAAGGAGTAAGAAGGTTGCTTGGATTGTGTCCAACTGTGACGCCAAAAACAATCGATTGGAGTATGCATCCGAGCTGGGGAAATATATTGATGTGGATGTCTACGGGAAATGTGGACATTTATCTTGCTCCCGGAGTGACAATCAGTGTCGGGAAATGATCTCGAGGAATTACAAGTTCTACTTGGCATTTGAGAACTCAAACTGTCGGGATTACATCACGGAGAAATTTTTCTTACTTGGGTTGGGGTAAGTAATAAAATTTTATTGTATGATAATTAAATTGCAATTAGCTTAATTGCTTAACCCTTTCTGTTAATAGCAATAACATCCTTCCGATTGTGATGGGCGCACATCCGGACGACTACGAACGAGTGGCTCCCCAAAATTCATACATTCACGTGGATGGCTTCTCTTCGCCGAAGGAGCTCGCCAAGTATCTTTACAAGTTAGACAGTGACGATAAATTATACAATGGCTATTTCAGTTGGAAAGGGACTGGGGAATTTATCGAAACTCATACCTTCTGCCGGATATGTGCGATGGCGCACTATGTCACTGCTGGGGATAAGGATAGAATGTCATATTATGGGGATCTTAATCACTGGTGGAACCATACCAACGTTTGCACTAGGCGGGACCAGTCTTGGAGATCCATACCGGATATTTTTGTTGAAGGGAATTATGAGACGGTTAGGTTGTAAATGAATCATTATAAAACGAGACATAAATTATTTCTTACATGGATAATGGAACAGTTTGAACTTTTATTTCATTTCTAATTAACAAACCGTCTCTTCAACCAACCGGGTAGAACACTATGAAATTCCTCTCTGAATAATGAGCTGTGATGATAGTAGATTGGCAAATTCACTGCTGAATTTATAGCCAGCGAGAGCAGCATCCCGAACCATAGCTCTCTGTGAATCACATTATAAAACCGAATGATAACGTATACCGCCGCTGGCACAATATGACAAAGCAACAGGATGGTGACAACCGGGGCAAACATTTTGGCCGCGCTGATATCAAAGGTCTGTGCATTTGAAAGGCGCTTTCGCATCCTCACAAATTTGGATATCTGAAATAAAACAAAAACAGATAAATATTTATTTCATTGGACTTTTCGCAATTTCGCAAGTTTTCGCAATACATATATACCTTAACAAAGAGTAGTCCATTAAAAACAACGAGGATGATAAGTGGACCAAAACAGTCCAACACGTGAATTAGAAAAAACTGCGTGTACAACAGTGGCTCCAGCGCCGTTGGAAAAATTATATATTCTTTGTCGGCAAGACTTGGAACATTTCGGCCCCGCTCATTCCGACCAATCCAGACGCTAATCAGTCGGGGGACGTTGAATAACAGAGCAAGCAATATGGTTCCAATGATCAGAAGTTTAGTCCTTCTGGGTGTAAACCACAGACGGGACTTGATGGGACTGGCTATGGCAAGGTATCGGTCAACCGTGATAAGCACGGTTATATATAATGAACCGGATCTGGCTGAAAATCGAAATTCATATGGATTAATTTTCAGGCAAAATAAGAGGACTCAAATAATTACTTACCAAAGTTTGCAAGACGGGCTGACAAAGAAAAGTAAGTTAATGTGAATAGTCCGTGATCCCAATTTTCTACAAACAAAAAATTAACGCAATATTTGATTTTGATCCGTCTAGTTTAGTTATTTAAAATTGCATTCTTAAAGCGGAAGGCCCATACCCAAGAGGGAAATTAATGCAGTGGAAAACGACAAGCACACCAGGCTATTACTCAAATCAAAGCCGGCTAAAACAAGTAGCGAAGTGTCAAAGGGCGATGATGGTGTTGGCCGTCTTTTCAAAACTGCAATTACTAATGAGTTGGCAATCACTCCGGCTACACCAATGATAAGCACTATGATCCAGAGTAGGATGCATATGACATGACCTGTTTGTTCACTGAATAAATATTTTCCTGGGATGTCACATTGAAAACAATTTGCTTTGTTGAGGGTTCCATTTAGAAAAATCTCACAGTCAATGTCACGATTGCTGGGGAAGTCTATCAGGATGCAGAACAAAATTGGCAATCCGGTTAGCGTCATTGTTTGCCCACTTTTAATTATTTTAGGCCAACTTGACTCTTTCTCGATGCGTTCATTCTTCTGGAGAAAATAGGGTATAATTGGTTATATGTATTTTGGCAACTGAATGGATTTTGTGTAATGGGTAGTTGATCTTCATATTAAATGACTACCAAAGTTTAGATGCTAATTTAAGCCTGCATCCAGTTTTCGACTTTAATTTATGTCCACGTTCCGGGTTCTCCATGACTTGGCTTGGCCACCCAGCTCGTCGAGCATTAATATACAAGGGAGAAGCGTTCGACGTCAGGAAGGAGTGCTACTCGACTCATCATCATCATCAGTTTTGTTGGGGCTTAAATCTAAATGTTCCCAGTATTTCTCATGCAAACAAACTCACCAGTCCACCGAATAATTTTATTTGGGTGTGTTCGGATAAATTAGTATTTATTACAGTTTGCTTATGTCATCTGAAATATAGAGAAATAAATTCATAAGTCATTCCTAGTATTTAAGGAGCAGTAACACGAGCACGATGTGAACTTCTCATGGAAAGGAAGCTTTTTACAAGATTTGGTCTTGACACATTTTAATACCCCGATTCTCACTATGGGCTCCCCTAACACTTTTCCCGCTTGGTATTTAATTCAGTTCCACATTCTTGCATTGTAGAAGTTAAACAGAGTTTCAACCTATCAGGTAACACATCATGAAGTTCTTCCCTGAACGACGAACAATGATGATAGTAAATTGGCAAGTTAACTGCTGAATTCAAAGCGAGTGACAACATCATCCCTAGCCATAGTTCTCTGTGAGTAGTGTTTTGGAAGCTGAACACAATAAATAACGCCGCCGGTACAATATTACAAATGAACAGCAAAGCCACAACCGGGATAAACATTCTGGCGGCACTAATATCTGACTTTTGGGAATTTGACAGTCGTTGTCGCATCTTCCCGAATTGGGAAATCTACAAAAAAAAAGTTGGAAAATCTACAAATTATTCGATTTCAAATAAATATTTTGTGATATAATTGTAATTTCAAAATGCATGGTCAAACCTTTACAAAAAGTAGTCCATTGAAAATGATTAGAAGCACAAATGGCCCAAAGCCATCAATGACATGGATTATCCTTAATTGTCTGTATAAATATGGGTCCAGTGACGTTTGAAACAGAATGTACTCCTTATCAGCAAGACTGGAAACATTTCTTCCGTGCTCATTGTAGCCGATTCTGACGCTTAACAGTCGAGGAATGTTGAACATCAGAGCCAGCAAGATAATCCCAATTATCCCAATTTTTACTCGTTTGGGAGAAAACCAGATGCGAGAATTTACCGGACTGGCTATGGCGAGGTAACGGTCAACAGTAATGAATGCGGTCATGTAGGAGGACGCCGATTTGCCAAAGTTTGTAATATGAGCGGAGAGGTAAAAACTTGCTAAGGTAAATAGTCCGGAATCCCAGTTTTCTGGAACATACCATTTAAAAAGTTATCCAGGCGTCTGGTAAACATGAATCGAATGTTAAATGTGTTCTCGGGCTTACCGTAAAAACATATCAATCCGGTTGACTGTAACATACACATGACACTATTGCCCAGATCAAAACATGCTAAAACAAGCAGTGAACTATCAAAGGACGTTGACCGAGTGCGCTTCCTCAGAACTATGAAGATCAACCAATTTGCTATCATTCCCGCAATCCCCATCACAAGTACAACTAGCCATAGCGTGATACAAGCGACATGACCTGCTTGTCCACTGAATAAGTACTTTCCAGAAAAATCACAGTGGAAGCAGTTCTCCTGGTTGAGGGTGCCATTTGGCAAAACTTCACAATCGGTGACATTTTTAGGAAACTCTAGTAGTATGCAGAATAGATTTGGTAGTCGTGTTAAAGTCATTGTCAAAATCAAATTAATTTATCTGGAATGAGTTCATCACAATCAGTCTAATAGTTTAAACTTGAAAGTTTCTATAGCAAAAATGAACTCCTGCAAAATATATATCAGATAAAACCAGATTCCGATGATGAGAGATGCAATGACTTTCCTTCTAAGGACGTGGCTGACTGAAGCTCGCCAAATATAAAATTCATGTGACGCTATGCCATAAGCAAGAATCCTGTTGATTCATGGATGTCAGCAACTCTAAAAGCTCTTCGATTACCCACTAGCAAAGTTGGACTGCCAAGATTAGATGGTAATTTAATCTGGACATTATACCTGATTTATCGATGTATATTTTATATGCATTGCAAAATGTATTTGGCTTTGACACACAACTTGAAATGATTGTTAGCATATGACATTTTCCAGCGGAGAATTGAGGTTTGGAACCTGTTTTATCTTTATTGTTTTCTTCATTTTTTTTTGTTATTTTTATAAAATTTATATGAAGAGCAAACAATATTGCACAATCTGCTATCAAATAAATGTACCCTCTCTGATAAATTACAAATTTTTATTAAGCAAAAAATGTTGATATATTTTCAAATTGAGTTCTTTTCGGGATGAACCCCAAGCCGATGCCTGTCCATATCACGCTTCCTGTTAAATGTCCTCCCACACAGAGCACACTCATGGATCTGTCTATCCAAATGCATTTCCCGAACATGAGCCCCCAAAGATGAGGAGTGAGCGTATATTTTTCCACAATGAGGGCAAATATGTTCCTCTCGCACTTGTAAATGAAGTGTTTTAATATGACGCTTCAACCCATTACCCGTTTTGAACACCTTCCCGCACTGATCGCAGACACGCTTTTCCGGTTTCTTGGGTTTGACTGGCTTTGTTTCTGGTTTGTTAAAGTGAACCTGGCGACGGTGGCGGGCCAAGTGATCCTTTCGTCTGAATTTTCCTTCGCATATGTCGCAAACAAATTCCTGGGGTTCGGATTGGGACGAAACTGACTCCCCAACTGAATCTTGAGGTGTGCTGATTTGGTCTGGATCCCGGTTGGTGGCATCGGCTTCGTTTTTATCTTCCAATTTCTGATGAATATTTCTAATGTGCCTCTGCATGTGGTCATATCTAGCGAAGCCCAATCCACATAGCTTGCAGGGAAAATTCCGACGCTTCGAGCGCCCACCACCACCACCCGCGGTGCAATCCACTGCCTGGAGGTGGACGGAGAGATGACACTTCCGTGTAAAGGACTTGTTACATTTGCTACACACATGTCGGATTTTTTTATGGACAATATTATTGTGCCTGGCAAAAAGGGATTGCCGGGTGAACTCCTTCCCGCATGGGATGCAGGTGACCTTGTCCGCTTTCAAGTGGACCGTCTTATAGTGAAACTTGCGTAACTTCTCGGTTGAATAGTATTTTAAACAGGCTGAGCATTGATGCTTCCCTTTGGCAGTGGGTTTGTTGGTGGAAGTTGAAATTGCGGCGGGGTCCATGGATGGTGTTCCCAATGAGGCAGACGTTATGACAAGGGGTTCCAGTGGGTCATCCTCGTCGACCTCTGATTCTGCTGAGGTGAGTTCGGATATTTCACTGTCCTTATCCCAATCAGATAATGAGCTTGCGTCGTCAAGAAAATCACTTCCGTCGTCACCTTCTGACTCGCACTTTACAGTTTCTCTCTTTATGTCATTTTCATGGGCATCAATCTTGGCATCTTTTTCAATATGTTTCTCCTCCGGACCATCATTGATATCATGTACATCCTCGTCTTCATATTCCGTCTTCAAGTCTAAAACGAGGTTTTCACTAGTTGACAAATTGTCGGGGAAATGGGCCGGTTGACATTCCTCATCGTCAGACATGGGTTCAAGAGGGTCTCTCTGTGAACAAATTGGGTTGTTGTGAAAGTCAGGGGGATGGGAAATGATTTCTTCCTGACTTAAAACAGCCATTGGTTCCGGTTCTGATTTTACTTTCAGGTCCAGATCCAGTTTAGGTATAACTGGGTCTCCATCTAATAAAAATCGAGATTTACAAATTAACCGTTTCTGTGTCGTTAGTTACTGGGATCTGCATTATGTAATAAATATGTTGTCTTGCATTTGTTTCGAGTTCGATTGGAAGGTAAAGACGAGGCCTGCTTAATGTTGAGCGTGTCCCTCAACTCTAGTCTGGAGCATTTCTTAATTGACATTCTGGGAAACGCATTCTGGAGCAAATCAGTACCTGACATAGAAATTAAAATTCATGAATTGTAACGCCAAATAAGTTATTCATTTAATCCATATAACACTTGCTGTGTCGACTTTTAAGAAGCAACATCAACTCACACTTTTTAATGATGGATCTTTTGAAATCCAAGACCAACCCGACAATCCCTCCATCACTTTCACCCGGACCATTTCGAATGTCCGAATTCATTTGGCTAACGCAGCTACTGAAGGCATTTACCCTCGACTCTTTCTTTTGGGCAGTTGACATGATATGGGCAAACTTCTTTACTTTCCAGTGGAGGAGAAGCTCGATAGTCTTCATTTGGTGATAGAGCTCGCAGAAGGAGTCCATAATCGACGAACAGTTAACACAAATAACCATTCTGCTATTTATAAGGTTGTCTAAAGGGGCCTGTGATATTTCCTCAGTGCTTGAAAGTCCAACCGGACTAACCAGCCTTCCCAATAGTTTAAAAAATAGTTCAAGCGTTTCTTGGACTTGGCTTGCATCCTCCCCGTTGCCATTAGCTATGAGCCTGTAGCAAATTATGCAGGATTTCATTTTTATGTTTCTGTAAATGAGCAAAAATTAACTTCTCAGTTAACTCAAATATTTCATGAGAGTTTTATGATTGAAATAAAACAACAATTTAAGTGTACTAATTGGAACTTTTTACAGAATATTTTTAGGAGAAAGTTTTAGTCTAATAATTTAACGTGCTATTTCATTACTCTGTTCATGTAGATATCACATCATTGCACATGAGCTGCGTGAGAGTAGACCTAACATGCGATAACATGCTTCAGTTCATATAATGCTATTTTACAGCTGCTGGTGCTGGTGATCCCCTTGCAAAGAGTAAAAAATATCATTTATAAACATGCCAACTACAATAAAGGAGAGGTAAATAGAGTCTACACTCATTTGAAAAGTGTTGTTAAAAGAAAATATTGAAATTTTACTAACCGTCACCGATTTCTACTTAATATCGAAAACAATTTAGCAGAAGTGGCATGGAGATTCGTTGCTTTCTTTGTTTGCATCTAAAATCTGCTAAAACTAAATGTCCACGTCCACCCGACCCATCAACTGAAACGGTTCAATCGTATTCACTTGGCTGTTTATTGGAGTACTTGAAGCTGGACAGGAGAACTGATAAGGTCACAGCAAAGTTATGTTCGAAGTGTGCCTTCCTGATGGCGAACTTTTCTAAGCTCTTTCGGCAACTTGAGAAGATAGAAATGGAGATGTTATCCTCCTTACAACTTATCTATGAGAAGTTGCAAATGGGCAAGGAAATGATGGGGACGGTGCCTAAGTTAGCAAAAACATCTAGTATTCTTGAGGATCTGAGGACGGAAACAAGAAAAAAATGTAAGAAAAAATGATAAACATTTTCCTTAGAAAACTTTAAGTGGATATTTTTATATCATTTCCCAACTTTTGCGAGTTCCAGGTTACCGTAAAATAAGCACAGCCAGACCTCGGATCAATGTCCAGAAGCTGACGTTGAGGGAAGTCAAGAGAAAAGGGAATAAACTAAAAAATAATTCATTGCCTCAAAATAGTTTACCAAGTTCAAACTGCAATGCTTTGCAAGAGCCAGAAATTGAAATCGGCATCATTAAGGTGGAGCGTCTTCCTGAAAATTCGGAGATGGACTGCAACTCGGTCGAATCAGACGAAGGAGGAAGCAACTACTCCCCTGAACAATCAGTTTCATCGGCAGGCAAAAACATCGAAACTGATTCCAATTCAGAAGATGAAGAGGAACATGTCAGTGAGGCTTCCAAGACAGCGTCCAAGGACAAACCGAAAAAGGCACCATGGGGACCCTACAAGCACCCATTTGAATTGGTGGCCCCACCCGATTCAGACGCCACAAAGATTAAGGAACCTCAATATAGCTTCAACCAGGAAAATAAGAGGTACTCCTGCAAAATTTGTGGAAAGGAATATACCCTGCGCCAAAACTTCATCACACATTACAAGAGCACCCACATTCAATACCGGTACAAATGCACATTTCCATCATGTGACAAGGATTTTTGTCAGTCAGGTCACTTCTACCGTCACTATGAATGTCATCATATGGGTGTAAGATTTAAATGCTCAGTTTGTGAGCGCCTTTTTGCTCTTAAGAATCATTTGAAGCGTCATCAAGAGCGAAAAAGTTGCTGGAGGAAACCTCCTACAGAGAAAAAGTATTTTTGTCATTGTGGGAAAGGGTTCACGATTGAGTCCAATTTAAAGTATCATGTGAACCAGGTTCATTTGGAGAGGGGAAAATTTTCGTGCGATCTCTAATGATGGGTTAATTAGTTGCATCTTCATATTCATGCATGCACCGCCTTGACTTGAATAGTCGCTTGATCATGTACATTAAAAAAATTAACTGAGAAATGGAGTGTGGGGATTATATTTTAAATATTTAATTAAATTGTAAATATCTTGGTATATTTAATAATTAAGAAACAATATCCAATTAATTAGCCGAACTTGCATTCACATGTACAAACATATGTATTGCTAAAAACAAAAAGAGCCAAAAAAAAGTAGCATAATATTTTCTCATAGGATCGCTGGCGCAGCTCAGCACAACAAAGTAACTCACTTATATGACTCGGTCGTCTCTGTCAGTCTAAAAACCATCTCCCTATAATCTATCAAGAGATCTGGAGCAGAGTGCCCCAGCTCTTTTTTCACTTGTGTGGCAAACCCTGTTCAACTTCTTTACAAGGTAAATGTAAATATGAAATACAGACAAAAATAAAATCAGTCAGTTTATGTTTTGTGTTTGTTGGATAAAAAGTTCACCTGAGCTAGAATAAAAATTAACAGAGTCTGATGTTAGTTATCTCCCTTTCTGATTAGTGATCAATTTAAAATTTAATAATTCACATATAAATTATCATTAGCCGCCCAATCAAGTTCAGCTCACAACAGACCAGTGGCAAATTCTAAAAGGTAAACTTAAGCTTAGAAATCTCAGATTATTATTTAATTATTGTTGGTGCAAGTGTAAAATGTAAATTAGTTAGTTGATTATTTCTCTATTAAATGCGTTCTCACTCTCATATTAATTTTTTTTACTGATCCTATAGTTGACCGTGTTGGAAGGAGGGGTAATCATCAAGGACAATTTAAGAGGTCAATTATCGGATGGACTTTTAGTGGAAGGTAAGTATGTACGCACAGTTATATTTTATATAACATATGTTTCAAATAATTATTTATTATTTAATTCAAACACATAAAATTAACTTGGCTGACTTGACTTTGTCATTTTGCAGGCTCATGAAGACGCCGCGGTAGCCAGCCACGAGTGAACTGTTTTGAAGCTTACGAAATAGGATTGACGCCTTTTCAACATGGATGAACTAGACCAACTCTTTAAATCCTCTCCAAGTCCAAGTCGAACTTCGCGTCCGTATAACTATGAAGATTTACAACCTATCACGATTATGGAAGCGGGTCCCGTTATTGAAGGCATCGGTGACTTGAATTTTGATTTGGATTACATCCCACCCACTCCAAACCCTTTGGTTGGATTTTACCTAGGAAGGGGCAGCGGTCCTAATCTACAAGTTGCCACTGATGACTCTGAAAATGAGGAAGAAATGGAAGTTGACCTCAAACTGCTCAACCAACCAAGTATATCAATCCTGCCTCCTCGAACCGCTGCCACTTTGGTTTTACCGGCCCCCGCCACTGAACAGAATCCAGCGGAGGATATTATGAACAAATACTGTCAAGTCATCTCCAATGGCGACGCCCAGTCCAATGACCCTCAGAAAAAGAAGATTGTCCGCAATCCGGTCAGCGGGAGGTACAGCTGTGGCTACTGCACCGCTGAATATTCTACGGATTTGGCTGTTCAAGAACATTATTTGAAAAAACATGGTCAACTGAGATTTAAATGTATCCTGTGCAAACAAATCTTTGGCCGGAAGACCAAGTTCCACAGCCACTACAATGCTGTCCATGCCAAGGTTAAAGTGGGAGCAAAGTCATTCAACCACCCCCCACCCAGTTCGAGACCAGAGCTGAAGCGCCCTTCTCCTCCACCTACACAATACAAGTGCCCTAGTTGCGGCAGAATATTCCTATTTAGGAGTAGCATGCATCAACATGAAAAGGTTTGCACTGGGCCCGAACAGCCAGTTCAAATTAAGGTCGGTCCTATCGGAAGTAAATTGGAAAGGGGTCACCAGGAAGCGCCTCCACCAAGAACATCCACCCGTCATCAAACGAGTTTCAGGCTTGCGGACCAACCAGCTCAAAGAACGTGTGGTCCCAGCGGAAGTGAATTGGAAAAGGGTCGCCACCAGGAAGCGTCCCCACCAAAAACATCCTCCACACGAAGAATTAAGATTATCCTGAAGCAGACTCAAAAGAGTTGTGGAAGGGTTGGGGAACAGCCACTTCAAGATAATTGCGGTACTGGCGGAAGTGAATTGGAAAAGGGACCCCAGAAGAAAACGCCTCCACTACGGACATACCCCGCTCCAAAGAGGAAAAAGGAAACAATCAAAGATGAAGTGAAAAATGAAGTGGACAAAAATGAGACAATAAAAGATGAAGTGAAAAATGAGGTTGACAACAGTGAGCCAATAAAAAATGAAGTGGAAATTGAAGAAGTTGACACAAATGAAACTGAAGTGAAATTTGAGGAAGAAGACTTATTAACTATGATATGGTAAAACTTGTGATGCTCGCAGAGGTTGTTGTTATGATTGAGCTATCATTTTCCCATCATACTAAAAAATGTCATGTATTTTATTCAATTTAAAATTTGATTTTTTTTTGTAAAAGGTTGTTTTTAAGAATAAAAGAGGCAAGAGACTATAATTTTCGATTTTTAC
>JAQIXQ010002163.1:0-11474 GCA_034700485.1 Pseudosinella alba | reverse complement strand
ATTCTACATAAAAATACACCACTGTGCCAATTTTCAGCCCATTTGGAGCGTGGCAGTATCATGATGTCCCTTGTTAGACAGTTCAATAATAAGTAAGGTATTAACTAGGCAATATTCATATCCATAAAAATGTAGGAGAAAAGGGTCCATCATCCATAAAACTTAAAAGGGTTCTTCAAATCTTCACCCTCCGCTCCGAAATAAAAGAATGGTAGATTTGCTCGATAAATATATTGTAAGTTTGCTAACTGATATAAACATAACATAAGTAATAGTAATATGTTCTAACTACTCCTATTTTACATAGAGAATTACAGTTATTATCATTTTTGAAGAGAGGGGATGGGATGCTTCTGATATTTCCATAATCCACTTGTGATTTCGTACCCTATTTAGACAACTAGAAAAAAAGAGAAAGCATTAAGATATGAGGGAAAGCATTCATATGGGCATACAGGGAGTTCCATCCAATCCAATCCCATCCAGCTACTTACTTTTCTCACTTCTGATGATGAAATGAGTATGAGAGGGGCCGGGGATCTGGGCTTCACTGAATTCCGACGAGTTCTTTGTGGTGGCAGGTGTTTGTCATGGCGCTCACAATTTTCTCCGGATCCATTCCAACCTCACACATGTTTACCAAAAGATATAATTTACGGGTCACATACGGATTCTGTTTGAAAGAGAGATAAAAAAAATCAGGGATTTTTCATTTTTTTCTTATTCTGGATCGTTAGCAAGTGTAAAAAGATGGTTAGGGATATTATACAAAAGTATCATATTGGGAATCGGGATATGGAAGACTTTCTCCTGATGCTGATATGATTTGGATATGGAATGGAGTGAATATGGAGTGTGGGAGGCATTTCTAAAGAGCACTTGTCTGTCTTCCTCCTTTTCTCCACTTTCAAAGTAAAAATAGGCTTGCATTTTGAATTGCTTTTGATATGGATGGTGGGGAATGGGAATGGGATGTCACATCACATGCTAATTCCTTCTGTGTTATGTATGTGACTAAATAGGGGAGAAAATGCTCTCTTCCCTTTCCCAATCCATTGCAATATGCTTGCCCCATTTCCAAAAAGAATATTTCTAAATCTAACAAGCAACTTCCTTCAAATATTATTATTACAGATTGCATTGGAAAGAAATATCTCTGAAGGAAAAGTGGTGCGTGGCATCTGCTGCCATTCATACTTTACTTATACAACACATTTTACTTCCTTTCCCAGTATCCTATCTCATATTTGAATGGAATTTTACTAACGATAAGTAAGGAAGTCTTCCTTCTTCGAAGAAAAAAGTAAGAAGTTATATATTTTCTTCCTTCTTGGAAGACATTTTTATTTTTTGTTTGAAAATCAAGGGAAAATATCTGTCATTTTCATACATTCATACAAGAAGGAAGGCAAGGCACTCTCCACTTGTGACACAAATGACGACCATCCCATCCTAACTCAAGCTATTTACCTATTTCTGAAGTTTCTTTTTGGGGAAAGACAGACAGGCAGTCATCTCATGAATGAATCCCAGAAAGGGAAAAATAAAGGAGTGGAGAAAAAATGATGTAAAGTGGAGAAAGTGAAAGGATTCAAGGAATGTGTAGGGGGATATCGTCTCAGATAAGATATGAGATGAGACAAACATTCTGGAAAGCTGTGGAGCCTGGATAGCTCCAGATTAAAACTGGCAAGGACTTGCTTACTAACATAAATAATTCTGATACGAAAAAAGTTCCTCCATGTTCATCTCATATTATATTACATAACTTGTGTCCGTAATGGTCGTACCTTTGCAATGCTGAAGCAGTTTTTGGAGAAGTGTCTGGCAACCCGTTCATAGCAGCTGAAATCCGTGAGCTCATGCCGGGAGTTGAGGATGTCGTCGTAAAGTTGCTCATCCCGGGAAATTGCGGTGGTGCCGTCTTGTGCTGTCATGTTGTGACCGTGTCCTGTCACTTCTTCAATTATGCCCATCATTCGAGCAGTTACCAGTTTCCGCATCTGCCACACACACATCACACATTTCATCTTTAAGTAGTCGTCATAATCAACTCCAAGCCAAGGCCTGATCCAACATCCCAACTCATACTCAAGTCATGGCAAGCTTACACCAAAACATATTTTCCTCTCCATCTCTCGTCGAGCAATCAACTTTATGCCCGAGCTGGAGCTTTCCCCTCTATACTTTCCCTCTTGTTTATCCTTAGCCAATTTCATTTCATTTCATCGTTAGCCAAGACAAGGATCAACATTCATATTATTTTACATCTGTTGGTAAGTCGTCGAATCGAAAGGTACCTATGTACATATGTTATGTATGCATTCAGATATAACTTTACATTTTCAGTTGGAAATTCCTATATCCAAAAACTTATTATGTAACATTATTTTCATCCGCCATCATAATTTTTATCATCTTAGCCTCTCCCTTCTTCCATCCTCCACCTTGTTTCCCGGTAGTATTTCACATTGACGGGGAGAAGCCATTTACCAAATTACCTTTTTCTTTTGCCATCCTCGGCGTATGGATACCTACTCAACTCCCTCACCTTTTCGCAAGGAATGGGAAGGAGCTGTTCCCATTCCCGGAAAGTTTCCGTGTGTGGAACTCATATATTTTCGCATTTATTTGTGAATTTACTACTAAGGTAGATATGCAAACTTGTTAACTTTTCAACATCACCATCCCTTCTAAAAACTTTACTTTCCTTCTAATCAATTTATATGCTGCTCTCAGTGACAATCAGAATCAGAAACATCTTGCGCTTCGCATCAATTTGCAAACTACTCGAACAGTTCATACGCTCAATCAGAATCCAAGCATATACATGTAGCCATCCATATATATTTTATGGATAAATTAGCTAGCTTTTTTGCAGAGGAATTTTAACTTACTCTATAAGCAAATGTGTGAATTAGCCGGAAAATAACTAATATTTACACAAACTGCTCACGAACAAGCAAATAATATTTTAGAGAATTTTCCAACTTTTACTTTAGTTTATGGGGCAAAAAAACTAACTTATGATTCGCAGCTCGTACTCATCAAAATCTGACGATGACTGAATTTTGCTAGTAAAGCAAACTTGGATAATATTTTGTGTCAGTTGCACACACAGTTTGTCAGATCAGAGTGAACCTTTTTGCATCAACTTCACCCATGTTGCTAAGCCCATGATGCTGATGAAGGCAAACTCATGGCCAGTTTTAAAAGAGAAACTCTTGCTTTCACTCTCTTCCATCCATTCTTCCATTTCCTCCATGTTACATAACATGTTTTACAAAACTTGTTTTTGAGAGTTTTGGAACAGGAAGGGGGTTAAAGGACTTCAAGTGGAGGGAAAGACACCCTGGTGAGATTTTCTCTTTTACTGAGCAATTAAACTTATACATGGGATGATTACAATATAACTACATGGATTCCTCTCCTCTTCATCTTCCATCCTCTTCCATCCAGATCCACATCCTAGACAAACAAACAAGCAGTTTCCTCTTCAACAGATTAACATCATAATCATCATCTTCATCGTCAACGCATCTCCGGGATGATCATCCACAAGCTCATGAACATCATCAGCATCATCAACATCTCAGCTCTAGAGTCTAGATGTCTAGAGTAATTCTGGATGTCTGAAGAGTTCCCCAAAATAGTGGGAAAATATACGTACATTTGTGTAAAGAACCCTGTTTGGATTCTCATTACGAAATGGATGTTTCCTTGTTCAAGTGGCAAACTCTCTTCCCCACCATGAGGAAGGATCATAATGCTAAAGCTGATCATGCTCATATATGAAAAGAATGCAGTCTAAACCTAACGCTAAGTATAAGCGGGAAAGCTTCAACTCAACAACAAACAGTAGCAGCTCGTCAGTTGAGTTAAATTACATGACACTTTCACTACGCATTCCAAACTGCCACGCAGAGAAAGAAGGAGTTGAATCGTTGGATGCTGACTGGGCTGGCTTGTCTACAGTTGCTATAATAATGCAGTTCTATTACTTTCCCCAACTATTTGTCTTTTCTCTCTCAAGCCATGGTAGACGGTAACGGTAGTTTAGTTTGGGAGTTACATGCTGAGAGTCGAATGAGAGGGAAAGTTTTTTTTTTTGCTAGTTCTTTTCTCTTTACTTTTTTTCAGCTGAATTAGATGTAATCAAATTGGGATTATATGGCCGTGTTAAAAAAGAAGTTAAATTAATGATTGAAATCAGATTGCATTGGGAAGCATGAGTTACTCTGACCTTACCAAACCAATTGATAAAATAAAACAATTTTGAGCGGCAGCAGCGGGCTGCAAATTACAAAGTGAATCCTACCGACTGACGTTTTTGAGTAAGCGAAATTTGGGATCGAGGAAGAGAATCTGCTTTGACTTGGTTTTTGACTTTTATCGAAGCTAAATACTTTACGGCTTTTTACAAGATCAAACTATTCGAAAAAAAATGCGTGACTTTGGATTACATTGCAGGGCAGGGACTAATGACTTAACAAGACAATAATTAGCAACTTTTTTCTTTTTATTCTCAGTGCCAGTCTCACAAGTAAGAATTTTAGCAGCCTTGATGAGGCTCAGCAGAAGCCAAAAACTTTTCTGCTAAATACTGAAACTTTAACCCTTGATGATATACGTAAGATAATTAAAGTAGGCTGGGATGTGATGTTCTCTTATCTTCTTAATTAAACACTAGACCCTAAATTTTTTATCAGTTTGCTGCAAAGATGCGAGTACGATTCGAATTTGCGAAGGGCTCTCGTTCAATGATTTCCCTCGATACTAGATAACGCCCCTTCAAAATCAGGGTTGAGGATGACAAGATACGTACAAACGACAAGGCTATAGAAAACTAAACGAACAGTTGCCAATTATTTGTCTCTCATTTTCCCCTTTCAGTTTCCGTATCCGCTCTCCAGACTGATGCTGAAGTACGCCTCATTTTGTACCTACCTGATGAGACCTCAGCTTAGTTAACTGCAACTCTTTGAAAAGTTTCAATCTATCAGGAATAAACTAAACTCACGATCGAGGTATCATTTATTTGAGATTGGCGAAGCGTACACACCCCAAAATCTGAAGTAGTTAGGACTAGACTAGGACTATTCTTTTTATGTCTCTTTAAACTTCTCTATCATGTCCTGTGATAAAGCATTAATGCTAAGTGTAGCATGTAGAGGCACTGATGACGACGAATAAAATCATTATGGCGGACCTCCCCCTTCCGTCGCCTTTGTGTTGTCTCGACTCATCTCATCGTATTTGTATTTTTAGAACCAGATAAGTATATAGCGCATTTGTGAGAGATGGAAAGAGAAAGTTCTCTCCTCTAGCTCTGGTTAATTGAGATTTGGGATGAGAATTTAATTACACACTCACTTTGTACACCCTCCTCAGTTGGGCTTTCAGCTCTCGCCTCTCCTCCTTGTCTTGAGCCCGGGCCAACTTCCTTGCCAGGATGGTGGGAACAACGTCTTCGGACTTGACTGCGTCCAACTGGAAAAAGGCAAACAAATAATTTAGTCAACTCTACTCCGGCGCTGCTCTCAGCTCCAATATTTTCCCCATCAGAAAAGCGAATGCCATTACACCCTTCACCATCGCCACCACCGCATCAGCAGCCGAAAGCAGGAAATCTTGGAAATGGAAATGGAAGCGGGAGGGAAAGCAGTATAGTCAAATTCAACTCAACGCTTTGGATGGAAGGAAAAATTGTGAATTGTGACTTGACTCGCCTGCCACGCCAGCTCGACACTCTCGAAGACCCGGGACCCAAAACCACTTTCTCTTATTTTCTCCTTACACGCAACAACAACGATAAATCCTTTCATTTACCACTTTTCTCAACTTTTGCATTTCCTTCTTGAAATTGCTAAAAAAAATAATGTTTTTTCTTCTTAGGCTTCCATTCACCCCCTCCGTGGCTCCTTAGCCCCAAAACACATATAGCATCATCAACATTAGATAATGATTGTGAAGTGTGATGGAATGCATGCACGGAGAGGGAAACTCTTTTCACTCTTGAATTATGCTTTAAGTGAGATACATGGCTATAAATATTAGTCATAGTCTTAAGGTCGTAGTCTTCTGTCCCAGCACAAAACTTTCTACTTCCACTCGTAAATGTTCACGATTATTAACAGTTTGAGAGTGTAATTTCCAATTTAGCTTTTATTTATGACAGGTAGGGAAGGTGCACGCAGGACTAATTTATGTAAGCAGTATTTATACTCATAAAATCGAGGAGGAACCTGTGTGCCTTGCCCTGATCAAATAACTTCTCCTTCGCTCCTCTCCATCCAAATCCTTCTCCTTCCCATATAAATAAATAAATTAAGAAATGGGGAATAAATCAAAGTTATCTACTTCTCCCAATCACAGTTCATTTAGGAGAGTAGGAGAAAGTAATAAATGCTTTATATATAACTTTGCCATATTTTGATGTACCTTCTTTATACTTTATTTATAACTGGAGGAGCACCTATGACCATGAACCAACCCGAGTCACACTAAATAAATAAAGCATTCCAGTTGGCGAGAAAGCTATAAAAAAGCCAAGTCAAACAAATGTGCGGAAATTATACAGTGGATGACATTTATTGTTTTCTCCGAGAGAGAGGGAATGTTGCTTTCTCCTCCGCGGCGAGCCAAGCCAGAATTAGAGAAAAAAGTTTTTCCTTTTGCAAAGTCGTCGACATTAGCACCAGCAGTAATACCAGAACCAGTCCCAATGCAACTCTCCAACTCTAAAATGGCTGGTGCTGATGGTCCCCAACAAAACTTCTGGCAGTTAACCACAAAACCCCACACAATAATAACAAGACACAATGGACTAAGCATATACATACCTAACTCCCCAAATGGAATTCCATTCCACTTTCTTCACCCAACCGAAAGGCTCCATCCTCACACCTAAACTCCTCCACGCACCTTAATGAAAGATTTAGAGGGAGGATGTAATCTATCAGAGTGGTCTATAAGAGCTTTATGGTTATATAATAATAATGACCCATTCACTTGATCCCCATTTTCATTTCATGTTTGTCCTCCTTTTCCTTTCTCAAGCTTAGCCTTTGTCTCCCCCAACTAAATTACCAAAATCTCAACAAGGTGACTATAATTTTAAAATGTCGTTTTTCATCCTGGCCACCGTCATCCAGCCATTCTTTACTCTTTATCCCCGAGTTTCATTTAGTTCATACATCATCATCATTGCAAAATCAATAAATTTTATCCAAGGCTCCCTTTCAAATCCTCGTGGTCTAATAAAACATTTGGGTTGGATGGGTGGCTAAAATTGAAATTAGTGATGATGATGAAGTGATCTCCTTGCCAAGATCACAGAACACAACAGTATCCCCTTTTATGCCGAAAACTACACACTCCATCCCTAATATGCCATTATGCTAAACTAATTATTGCAAGTTTCCTTATTAATCTGGCTTCCCTGCCAGGCCAGCTTTCCCAATTTCTCTTTGACTCCCATCAGCATTATCAACATCATCATCGTCATCATCAACATCTAAATACTTTCCCTCTGATTCTGATTCATCCGGAGAATTTTGTATCAAGTCAAGCCTTTCAAGTGTGCTTTTGCTTTTGCGAAAAACTTTTTGTATAATGGCAGGGGATCTAATATAACAAAGTCGAATCTGCTCACTCCACTCCAGTAAACCTCTCTTCACATCATCGCAACTACAAAGTTATTAGAGAGAGCTGTGTTGTTGCCAGCTTTTCCCCCCCTCCTGATTGTCATGTCATATGTGTAATATTTTCCATTTAATGAGAATTTAATAATAGTAGAAACTTTTGGGTTAGCGCAGTTTCCAATCTCATCTCATACACAAGCATGTTCTCTAACTATTAATATATCTACCTATATGGCTTTGATTCCTCGAAGAGTTATTATGGCCATGATGATGGCTAAAAAAGCATTAATTTATAATAACAAAGTGAAACAAGGATAAAGTACTCCAAAAATTTCTGTTTGAAGTTTTTCACCAACTTTTTCCCAGGCAGAGAGGGAGGAAATGGAACGGCTGGAGGAAATAATACCGTGGTTGGTTTGCTACTCGCAGATTTGGGCTGGGGCTGGCGGAATCTGTTTAGATTTGGTTTGGTTTGGTCGGATGCTGGATTCTATGTACATCTGCCTGCACTTTACTACCTTTCCAATTCCGACAGCAATCTGCAACTTTGTTTTGGAAAACTTTATCTTTTTATTCCATTTTCAAGTGGATTCACTCCATGAACTGACTGACTGAATAATTTACTGTATATTATGGCTATGTCCAAATGAAGATGGTCTTTTAGTTTGAGAGTTCTTATTGAACGAAAACAAATAAATATTTTTTGCAAAAAGAAACAACGTAATAATAAAGTTCTGCCTTGAGCTATTTATTATACAATTTTTATTAAGCGTACTTTTTATGCTAAAAATGTACCCTTTTTCAGGTGGTGGAGGTTGAATAGATTCCCTTATTTATGAAAATAAGTATAATATAGGCTGAGCAAAAACTTTCACCAGAACAGTTGGTTTCCGCAAAATTGGTTTCCGCTCTTTGAAATTCTCTCTTCTGGCTTACCTATGTTACTAACTTGTATTATGTTTTGCTTTAAAAAATATGGGAAATATTTACGCAATTCCATTTCTCATCATCATCAGCATCCTCGGCTCATTTTATGTATGGACAGGTAATAATCGTAAAACCTCAGAATAATATGGCGTCCCGGAGAGTTTACCTCGCGGGTGTTTATGATGCCAGGTATATGATGCAAAAAATAAGTAGAAGTACAGACATATAAAATAATGAAATCTCGCCCTGGAACAGTGTGGCAATGTGATAAAATAAATTTGCGTAAGTTTTGCAACATTTCACAAGCTAAAAAAAAGTGAAGTTATTTTGCACATTTGAGTAGGGCTCTGTTGACATTTTTATATGAGATAAAAATTCAACATTATTTTCAACTTGTCATCACCACCAGACTCGTTATGTTACGTAGTTATTTATGTATCCAGTAAAAGAGGAATGGGTAGGGACGGACGAAATGGAGATTAATGTTAAATAGAAAAATATTTACAAAAGGATCAAGTAATTTGGCTGATAAGAGCCCCAGCTTGACTAAAATATTAACGCTAAAGCTGGCAAACAATTTAGGCACTCTTTCTCTCAAAATGTCCACTCTACAAAATAAATAGAAAGGATCATGATGACTTTTAAATAATAAATTGGTTGGAGCAATATATTTTGTTTTCAACTTAAGTTCCTTCCTCTTTCCTTTCTGCCTTAGTACCTCAGTATCTATTTCAAATAATGTCATAATTTTGTCTGACCGTTGATATTGTATCTCTTCATCTTTACTGGTATAACATAAATACAAATATAATGGTAGAATAGAAAATATATAATGTTCTTTCTCAGAAATGTAGGTGCTTATCAATCACTAAATTCACATATAGATACTACGTATTGATGAAGGATTGTCATCTAACCCTTTAGCTCAAAAATAAGTCATTCACTTGGCTCCCAGTTTTTATACAGTTTTCTACAGCTCATACTTTCCATGCATCTTCGCTTTCTACAAAGCTTCCATAGTGCAAATATAAAATCAAACGGAGTCTTTTCACGACCGGCAAGATAGTTGATACTGCATTTCATTCAATGTCCCTCTTTTGCTAAATCAATTAATATTACAAAAAGTCAATATGCAAGTTCCGACACAGGAAAACATACCATTCATAAGCACACCGTTTCTTTTTAAAAAAGAAGTTGAATTGACGCTAAAATGAAATTAAGAAGAAGGGCAGGTATCCAAAATCGGTTACCAGTAAAATGCAATGCAATGATTCTCTCCGGCTCAACCACATCAATTCCAGGAAAGCTGTAAATGTACCAAACCAGCTACCACTACCAACAATCAAATTGGAGAAAACGGATCAAGACCAAAGAAATAAAAAGCATTTTGTTCCACTCTTCGGAAAAGTAAGTAAGTATTAGAAAGCAACAAGAAGCAGCTCAAATAATCTACATGACTCTATAAAGGAAATAGAGATTCCAGATACGAACATAAAATACGTAAGAAGATAAGAAGCAACTAAATAGGGAAGTAACCAAAACCAGATTATTTCTTGACAAGCAAATGAGTGAAATGCGTAAATAAGATGTAAAAGGTAAAGAGAAAAGTAAGTTGTTTTCTCTTTCCTTCTATTCTATCAAACAACTGCAACACAGAGATTGTGTGGATCAAAAAAGCAGAACAATCCTCCCTCTTCTTCCATTTTCTAACTAGACAGGAGCGGAAACGGTTGATCTATTCTGCACCTTATCACTACTCATTCCTTCAATTCAATGCATCATGCATGCACCATTCATGTAACTTTAAATGGAAAACGGGGGAGAGAAGCCTTAGAGGGATTGGGTGCGTGCGTGTGAATATGCCTGTGAACCGGAGAAATACTAATAAAAATACATAAATATATCAAGAGTCAAGTCAGGGAAAATTTTCGGGGGAAAGGAAAATGGAGAGATGGAGAGGTGGAAGGTGGAAAAACGGTTACTAACTGGAGCATGAATGTAATAATAAGAAATAACAGGGGAGTCTAGTGCAATATTAAGGAACAGGATAGCATTCTCTTCTCAGCATTTTCAACACAAACATCAATCTCATTTCATCTAATCTTTCCGAGAACACCAAAGAAATGAGATGGATTAGAGTGAGAGAATGGGAGCCGGGAGCTGGAAGGTGAATTCAAGAAGAATGGGAAGAAGACGACGATCCGTGTAGATTAAAGAGTACGCGGAGGCGAGAGGGGGAGAAAATGGAAAAGGGGGAGAAGAAATGAGAATGAGAAAAACAACGTAAAAACAAGGAACCAAGTCGCACAAGTTGATTCCCATTCCTTTCTCCCGGAGAATCTACATGGATGAAAGTGGATGAAAACAAGGGGCATGGAATGAGATGAAGAGAGAACAAAAAATCTACATTTCGGTGAAAGCTCCAAGCTTCCATCATAACACCCCGTTCATTCACTTGATGAGATGGACTCCTTTTCTTACTTGACGATTTCCCCCTTTGCTCTTACTCCAAGATTGGGTTAAGCAAAAATAGAACAACGACTCCGGCCAGGCCATGTCAAACTCATTCCTTCATTCCCTCCATTTCCCTTCTGATGAGAATCTTTAGGGTAATCTCTCTGGATTAATATTAAATCAGAAATTGTTTTGTATGCGGGATAGGTAAGCAAGCAATAAGCCCTCAGAGCATCCAAAAGTCTAGCTTCGAATACGAATGCAATGGAAGGGGAAGGGACGCAGAAAGGGAAAGTTTTTGATGGAATATTGTTCACATGCATCCAAATTATTTAGTAATACAAGTACAACTCAATCCAACAGAAAAAGTTCGTTTGATCTTTATCAAATCAAGCTATGCACAGTAGGCAATTGGTAACTAAAAATATAAAATACGAGCAGGGAGGGATG
>JAQIXQ010002162.1:0-11480 GCA_034700485.1 Pseudosinella alba | reverse complement strand
ATGTTTCCTCTGTGTCAGTTCACTGGCTCCATGTCTGTAATCATGATTCAGTATACGGCCATCATCTTTTGGCATACCTTGCCTACCACAACTTTACTGGTGATGGTGTCCATTGTCATCGTATTTAACGGCTACATGCTACTAATGCTGGAGGTTGGAAGTAGGTCCATGTTGGATTCCAAGCGGATATTGGGACAGTTGCGAAAGCATTCCTGCTTTCGACACAGGAAAATGACACGGTGGTCGAGGGGATTTTTGGGATCATGTCCGCCAGTTGCTGTGGGTGTTGGGTCATTTCACAAAATGAATAGAGAGAGAGGACCTTCAGTAATTCGGTTTTGCTTGCAGCGGACATTCTTCCTTGTTGTTAATTTCAGGACGAAGATGGACTGAAATATTTGTCAAGCCTGTAAATACTTGCCTAACATTTGCATTAATAAAACATATTGTTTTGCTTTTCAACAGTTAAAATTAAACGTGATGGAAAATTCACTACTCCGACTGATCATACGGTTCGCTTCGCTTCACTTTTCGTATATTTTTTTACATTTTTTTTCGCATTCATACTGAAATGGCTGCGTCGATGCCTTTGCCATTTTTGATAACATCCCTTCTTGGCAACTTACGATCAGAAAAACCCTTCCCTCCCACGCTTAGTCCCAAAAATATTTTCACCTAGTAGGGCGTAAATATCAACTGCCAATGTAAACTAGAAGGTATTAATTTGCCTAAATTAAATTTACATCTCTTCCATAATTCAGCAATGCAAAGGTTATTCATTTCCCAAGTTTTATGCAAAAACAAGATATTTCAAGATATTTTATTCTCAAAATCTTGCCGATCCTCATATGAGTCATGTAAAGGTTGCATATATAAAACCGAAAATAATGCCATGTAATCTTATTTTTTAGCTATCTAAAAGCTATACTCTTCATGAGCAAAACGCCCCAGCTCATCTTACATGCTTTTGATATGGCTTAGGATTTTCATTCTTCTCATAAGCCAAAATATCAATTACATTAGGCTGATACAAATATCGATTCATGATAAGATAAGGTAAATCCCTTGCTTGGTATGGCTTACGGTTTTCAAAGCGACGCTTAATATTTCTATCGAAGATGTGCGGATTTAATGCTCATATTAAATTTCCAGCCGCTGCAGGATTATTTGCCGCACCAAGAATTGATTTTCACTGAAATAATGTCGGTAACTCACTCTATCAACTTTTGTTGAATAACCAACTGCAAAGTGGAATACGCGTATATACGGTCAGATATGGAATTAAGAAGTACCTTAAACTTGTTGTATAAGTTGATTCAACAACTTACGTATAAGGATACTTAAGTTGCTGAATCATTTATAAGGTTACGTGCACTGGTGAATCGCCTTGTATTTTCTCTCAAATGTTGTAAATCTTGCTTATCGTTAGTACAATGAATTTAATACATATGCAAGTTTCTACTAGTTCGGGCGAGGCTTACCCTTAGTGACGCAAGCGGAAGCTATCATTCAACATCTAGTTGTATTTCTATCATACGGATCTTTAACGACAGAGTTTATTATCACCGGTGGAAAGGAGCGACGCCAAAATCTCCCTTAGCTTGGAATTTCTCATTTAATGGAAACTTTTCCTACAGCTGTCATGGAAACTCTCAATATGCTCTCCAAAACAGTAGTCTTAAGTTGGATAATTATAGCTTCGGTATTGACTGCGACGGGAAAGGGAACGTTGCCAATATCATTGGTGTCCGATTGCCTACTCCACACAGTTATGTCAAATGGGTCCAGCGCCAGCCAGCCAGATCAAATCAGCAATTCCAACCTGGACCACATGGCTGGCCTTCAAACATCCCTGCTAACCCACACAATTCGAAATGTGGAGACCCTACAGGATAACATTGACCAGGCGGAGATTGACGATGGGACTGTGCTGCGAATAAACTCAAAGTATTTTCGGTACTTTATGCGATACCGGGACTCCTGTGACATTTTCCTTTTGATGATGGACACCGCGGAGGAGACTGCTAGCGCAATACATCGATCTGGATATGGTACATCGGATCTTGTAACATTCCTCATCCCCGTTCAGGAAATGAGTCCTGACAACAAACTCATTTCTGAATTCAGCATTCGCCTATTTGACATGGATGATGTAGGACCATTCCACGCCACGGTCCTCTTTTACGACAAGGACCTCAAAATTGGGGCACTCTGCTACTTTTGTGAAGGAAGACCTTCCCAGAAGCTCAAGATTTACGAAGGATCCGATATGGATGCCAGCTTGACGAATGTGAAACTATTTTCTAATCACATTAACAAGAATGGTTATGGGAACATCGGGATACTTCAAGTGATGAATGCTCATATACCGCAAGACTACCTCAGCCTGGATGTTGGCAGGGAGCCCAAAAAGCTATGGGCGGCACTAGAAGAAACATACGGGAGTGAGGCAGTTATTTTTTCCCTCCTTCAGCCCACTTTGAACGTGACATTGGTCCAAGACAAGCATCAACTCAAGTCGAAATGGCTGCTCAACGTCCGGCTGTGGGAGGCAACGGCGCTGACGGTCATTAATGAGTATGCCCGGACCCGAGGCTCCATCACCTACTTGGGACAGCACCGCTTCCAATCGATGACATGCAAGGATTTGAAATCCATGCAAATGCTAGACTATTCGGTGAAGTCGATTATCAACTATCCCATTTTTGTGTGCATGTTTTCGATATGCCTCGGGTATGGGTGGATGAACCGGAACATGCATTTGGGACTGGAGCTGTGGCTCCCCATTTTGGGCCAATCTGTAGCCATGCATAATCATCGCCGAAATGTTCTAATCTACTTTCTCTTATCGATTGCCATCCTTGCTTATGCCTATCAAGCCCATATTTCCACCAACGGCATCACCGTACTTGGGTATCCCTCATTTTGGCACCAGATCCATGTGGAGGGCTACAAAATATATATCAATGGGGTTCCAAGGGATGCCTCCGTCATCAATGCCATTTTGGAATCATTTTCCCCTTATATAAAAGAACAGCTTTCTCAAGGAATGAGCGGCAAGCCCATTACTGACATCATTCATTTTGGAGACTACCCCCCAGTCAGAAATATTGCGGGCTTTGTGACGGAGATGGTCAAGAATAGATTGATAAGTTTAACAGGTATCCACTCCGACTTTCTTCGATCGACTGGGACGGGTGTTATGAAACTATGGGGAACCTACCTATGCAACATGTTCGACGGGTTTGAGGAGCTACGGATCTCCATTTTCGTGTCGAGGGACATCCGAATATGGGGGCTGTTATCTGGGAGGGCCTCCACGTTAAACAAAAGGTTCCTAGAGATGGGGATCTACCACTTTGGGATTAGGGTGGGGGCCAGACAGTACATGAAGGAGTATGTCGGGTTTGAATTAAACAGGGGGGATGCTATTGGAGAGCCCGGATCGATTAGCCTCATGTCTCCGGTTGGTCTCTCTTGCGCATACTGCACCGGGGTTTGTGGGATGCTTATGCTCCTGTGGGTGGGGAGGTTTGGTATGAATCGGCTGATGAGGATGGGAGGAATAACTTGGGGTAGACGACACAATGATAGCCAACTTCACTCAAAAGAGGATTCGACCGGCAACAATTATCGGGTTCGTTTAAAGAGTTGGATGTGGCTCTGGAAGTTCGTGGCTTGGCTGAAAACATTTAGAGCGTGCCGGGGTCCGGAATCAGGGGCAGTACCAGCACATAAAACTACATTCATTATGGTTAAGAGCCGTGGTTAGATCGACATATGCGTTAGCTTATTTAAAACTATTTATATAAATGTGTTGATTCTTGCTTTACTTTGAATTTTGCACAGCTACTCATATTTTGAATAAGCGCTTTAATAAACTAGCGTACATTAGCCAGATACGTAAACATGTCGAATTTCAATTCCCCATACAATATTTATAACGACTTAAGGAACATTGCTTCAAGATTAACATTTCTTATGCTGTTAGAAGATCCACTCGGCACTCAAATACCTATATATAAAACACCGTTAGTTTTAAACTAAACAGAGCAAAAATCATTTCCTCCTGTTTGGCCTTACTATTAAATTAATGGATCAATTTTGTTATTAAACTAGATGAACCTGATACTTTCGAGGCATTTGAGTTTTAAGACCTTCAGCTAAATATAGTAAATAATATTTCGTGGTGTCGTGGTAAAAGCCAATTCTTGTGCATACAATCCAATCCACTTCAAACTATACTCGACATAAAAAAAACAAGTCATAATTATGTGTGATACATCATATATTATATAATATTACAATTATATTTCATGCAATTTCAAAAAATGTCAATGCACAATAAATATGAAATGAACAACGAGCAATAACCAAAGGAGCACGTTTTCATTAATTCAAATAATTTGAAATTAGTTTAATTTTACATACCTATAAGCAAAATAACATTAAGTAACTAACTTTCTCCACTTCTCCCCATGACTATTTCATTGTGCCCCCTTTCTCAGACACTTGTTCCAAACAGAATGAGAATACTTACGAACTCTAGGTTGCTGGAGTAATTCAAGAGCCGAGAGTGATGTTGACAACGTGCTGAGAACCTGGCTGTAAAGAGTTTTCCATCTGGGGCACTGTGGAACTCTGACAGGAGAACCTATCGAACCGGAAGGGCAGGAGGTGGAGGGAGACTACTCCAGAAGATTAGCTTTGATTGTAGCCGAATGGGAGATGCAGAAAGGGTTATCTTTTTAATGGTTTGGTGTGCTGCCACAAGGGAAACTGATGGGACAAGAATAATGTTTATTATTCTTGAAGAAACCTGTTTAACTGTAATTTAATTTAGATATGAGCTATTTTTTAAATATGACTTATTTGAAGTTGACTGACGACGTTCCTTCTAGTTTTCTAGCGACGGAAAGTGGAGTGGACACATAACTTGCAAGCATATACATTCTTGGCAAAATAAAGTCTAAAGCCATGCCTACCTACCTGGCGATCGTACGTTATGTACGCAACTGACTTACAATATGAGTGGTATACAGTTACGCTCCAGAATGGAGTTGAAGTGGGCAGACATTTTAATTTAAAGTATTTCAACCCTTGCGTCACATAACAGGAGATTAGTGCAGTTGATATTTTGCAGATGGTGAACATTTCCATACTGGAAACCAATTGTCTAATTTTTAAGTCAACCCTGAACTTTCTGACGTGTTAAGATCAGGTAACGTTTTTATGATTTGATTATGTGCAGAATATTTAATCCGTGTCTTTACTAGCTCAGAGGTTTATATTTAATTTATCCGGTTGTGTCAGTCTCTCAGGTTTACAAAGAAGACTCGAGGTCATCGTATTAATTCAAATATGGAATGATTGATTAGATATTACTGAATGGCTTATCTGAGAACTAGTTGTAAGTTGTAGACAGGTATGATATGATTCAGATTAGATAGACCGTGGATGATGATATTTTTTAAGAAATAATTTGATATATGCACGTAAAAAAGACACTAAAACAGGTTAATTTTGATAGTAGTCGAAGTTATTAATAAATGCAAACATTTAATTTATTATATTTTTGGTTCAATTTCATTGTATTTTACTTTTTACACAAACTTCATTTAATTCATTCACAGTTGACAGTTAACAATAAAAAGTACTCGAAGTTAGAATGGAGCGAGCTAGTTTATGAAGCCAATATTAAAATAAAATCTTTAAATAGAAGCGGAGAAGCTTTCATTGTAATCTACATCAATTTATTTTTCTTGCCGAGCCTCTCCTTATACTCCTCGAATCCCTTCCTAGTGTATACGTCCCACTGGAAAGTGAAGACCTTCAGGAGGGGCATCAACTCCCAGATGTTGGATTTGTACATGTCCCCATCATACATGTACTTGTGGACTTCCAGGATCTCCGGTTCTGCTTCTAAATCCAAGGGTCTCATCTCGTCAAAATCAGGTTGATCATCCAGGGCCATTGCAATCGCAACCTCGTCCTCGTCGAAGTCGCTGGATAGCTCCTCTTTCCTAATAAACACATGGACATTCTCAAGTAATGGGAAGCAGCGGAGGAGGAAAGCGTAGTTTGGTGATATTGGCGGAGAGTTCTCCGCATCCTTAGCGTAATGACCAAACTCAAGAGTTTTCAGTTGGGCAATGGCAGGGTCATAGAAAGTCTTATCTTCTCCGATCCCGAATCCACAGAAGCCACCTTCAAGTCGGAGGGCACTTAAACGCGTGGTTAGGCACAGCTCACGAACGATCCTCAAGAGGGTGTGGCTAGTATCAAATGATCTTGGTGCCACGCCATCAACAAAAATTCCCTCTGCCAGCTTGATCCCCAGCTTACTTAATTGGGGCATCCTCGGCCCAATGCCAAGCAAGCACCTAAAGCAGTCCAACGTTTCAAACCAACTGACGTGCAATTCAGTAAGATTGGGCCAATCCATGTCATTCAAATCCTGCCATTCAATTGTACTCAGATTAAGTCGGCGAAGCTGGATGCGATATCCTCGTAGCATCAGCATTGGAATGGTAGATCCAAAACTGGACAACTCAAGGCTCTCCAGTTTGGGAGCCGGAGGAAGTGCTTCTGGAATGATTCCTGCATCACGGAAGTCAGAGTCACCACTTCCAATTCGTAGAGTCCGGACATTCGGGAAGCTTCGGAAGACGTCATTAGTTACAAAATGGAGCAGGTTTTCCTCCCATGAGTCACTCCTACGAGCACTGCAGTAATATATGGACAGGTGCCAAACTTGCTTTCCAAAGACGGCCAAAAATTCCTGGAATTTGGTCCACATCCCTTGATATCTCCCTTCAGCATTCTCACGAAGTCTATCTTCATCTTCCACATCACCCTCATCATCATCAAAATCTCTCCCGAGAACCAAAGCAAGACCCCTTCCAATGATCGCGTTCTGCTTCCATTTATCCAGGAAGCCAGGATCTCCGAACAAGGACATGTCACTCCTTCTACTGAAGGACAACTGGTAACCTCCTCCAAGCTTCCTTTCCATCATTGGATTAACAAAATCCAGCCTTCGGGAGTTCCAGGTGTCAGGGTCGTGGGGTCGGAGTGAAGTATGATCCTCGAGGAAGTTGTCAATCGTTCCCCTCCAACTTTTGCAGACCAAACGGCAGCCCAGCAGCTTTTCCCCGGGGAGGTGTCGGTAGAGATATGGGAGGGCTTGCTCCAACAACCACCCCGTCTTCCACTTGGAGAGGATGGTGTCAAATATCTGGCACGTGTTGCAGAGGCTCCACAGGTCCTTCGGGTCGGATACATTTCCCAAGATCATTTTCCATACCTGAAAAATAATTCAAATGAACCGTGAATTAATCACTGACTTAGATTCAAGATCATAACCGAAAGGAGGTGCAATTAATAAAGAGGGAAATTAAATGATGCTTACCTCCTCCGGCAATATTTCATCCGCATCCCTCCTCCCCACGGCCTCCTCCATTCCAGCGTCCTCAACTTGATTCATGAAAGTAATCGACTTCTTGCCCTTCCCTAATTTCACTTCCTTCAGCATTGTCAATAGCTGGATTTGCTCCAGCTTAAGCGAGATTTCCCTGGATTTTTGGGCCAGGGCCTTCTTCAACAGCCCCACCATCTTCTCCAGTTCCGCCTGCTCCTCTTCCAAGACTTGACGTTTGGCCTCCAACCATTCCCAATCCTGATGTCTTTGGTTCCACTCATTTCCGAACATCTGCTTGGCTCGCTTCAATCGTTTCTTAAGGGTTCCAACTTCCTCCTCCAGCCCAGCCATCTTCTCAAGGGATTTTCGCTGGTGCTCCACAGTGGCCTCGAGGACCTTCACTTTCGCCAGTAATTCTTCTGGTGTGAGAGGGACTTCCTTCATGTCCCCTGACGAATTCGGGGGATTTGCACCTCCCTCCTCCTCCTCCTGAAGCTGGACCTTGTCCTTCAGCATGTGACCTTGTTGACCACCAGTAGATGATGATGACCCACATGGCGTGGTTTGAAGATCCCTTTCACCTTCACCACCGCCCCCACGACGAAAGCCGAGCTTATCAGCGGGACTGTCACCCATCTTTAACTGCTGGCCACCGGCACCAACTACGATGAATGATGATAAGGATGACCCGCCTAGCACCTAGCAGCACCTGTCATGTAGATTATAAAGAAGTTCCAATTAATTAACTATTAATTAAAATTATTATAAAACGCTGCCACACTTTCTTAGTTCTTCGTCGTTTCTCGTTTAATTAAAAGTGCACACAAAACTACAGATCAAAAATTGCAAGTTGAAATTGAAATTACGAACCTGTAAATAACTCTTGAACTCCCGTTCGTTTAAAAGTCAGTTCTTTTCGAACACTTAAAATAACAGATAATCAATATGATATAGAAACTGCAATTAATTGGCAATGCATTGTTGACAAATGAAACAAGGCAGATGGCAAGCTGGATTTATAAATACTTTGGTTTGTGAATTGTGAAGCTTCAATGTTGAGAGCGCTTCCTCTCAGCTGTTTCATATTGCCCCACTTACTTCTCTCCGGCAACAAAGGATGGAAGGAGAATACAACAAAACTAAACAAAAGCGTCTCGCTAATTCCCATGAAAACAATTAAACCGGAGGAAAAAAATGACTAGATAACTTTTATTTGATTTAATACTCACAAATCTTAAGTAATCATAAGTCAACATATAGCATTTAAGTCACCCTTGAACTTTCCGACGTGTTCAGTTCCGGTAACTTATTTATGATTTGATTATGCACAGAAATAGAAAATTCAAACCGTGCTTTTATGAGCTGAGGTTAATGGTTAATATTTAATCGTAATTTAATTTAATAGTTAATATTTAATCGTAATTTAATTTAATAGTTAATATTTAATCGTAATTTAAATTAATAGTTAATATTTATCAGATTGAGCTACTTTCTTACGTCTGCAAAGGAAGCTAGAGATTATAATATTAAAGTGGGTTGATGGGATTACTGAATGGCTAATCTGACAACTAGGTCTATATATATACATGTGATACTGATATGATATGATCCAGATTGAATGGACGGTGGATGATGATGATGATATGTTTTAGGAATTAATTGAGAAGATGAATACAAGAAAACATTTAGTTAAAATTTATTTTATTTCAACAATTTTGATTTGCTGTGCCTCACTTCAATTCATTTCAAGTACAGTTGACAAAAGATCATTACATCACAGGAACAAACAATTAAGATTTTAGCAGACAATTTAGAATAAAAATCAAAATGGATATTTAGCAAATCACACGAATCTCCAAGAAAATCTAATGACAAAGGTAACTAAGCTTTTTTTAAACCTACATCAATTTTTATTGTTCTTATCAAGCATTTCCTTGTAAGCCTCAAAGCCTTCCCTAGTATATACGTCCCACTGGAAAGTGAAGACCTTCAGGAGAGGCATCAGCTCCCAGATGTTGGACTTGTACATGTCCCCGTCATAGATGTACTTGTGGACTTCCACGATCTCCGGTTCTGCTTCTAAATCCAGCAGGTGCCTCATCTCTGCACACTCATCTTGATCTTCAAGGGCCATTGCAATAGGGACCATTGTAAGCTCGTTGTAATATGACGGATACCTCCTAACAAACACGTTCAGATTCTCAAGTAAAGGGCAGCAGCGGAGGAGGAAAGCGTAGTTGGGTGGCGGAACTGGATAGTCATCCCCATCATCCGTGTGGTAATGGTCAAATTCAAGAGTTTTCATCTGGACCATGGCAGGGTCATAGAAACTCTTATCTTCTCCGACCCCGAATCCCCAGAGTCCACCTTCAAGTCGGAGGGTGTTTAACCGCGTGGTTAAGCACAGCTCACGAATGATCCTCAAGAGAATGAGACTGGAGTCGGGTGTCTCCTGATCATTAGCTTGTTGCTCTGCCAGGTGGATCCCAAGTTTACTAAGGTGGGGGAGCCTCACCCCAACGCCCACCAAGCACTGGAACTCATCCATGCTTTCAAAACAACCGAGGTGTAATTCTGTAAGATTAGGCCAATCCAAAGTATTCACCCGTGCCCATCTAGCTTTATTCAGATTAAGCCTGCGAAGCTGGATTCGATATCGTTGTAGCATGAGCGGTTCAGGAGTTGCTCCAATATGGATTAACTCAAGGCACTCGAGCTTGGGAGCAGGCGGCAGCGATTCCGAATTGATTACTTGACCAAGGAAGACAGCAAAACTGTTTCGAATTTGCAGAGTCCTTACATTCGGGAAACAGTGAACGATTTCCGTAAGTAAAAAGGGGAGCATTTGCTGCTCCCATGAGTCACCGCCGTCAAAATCATTTAAATAGAAGGAAATGAACAAATGCCAAACATCTTTTCCAAATGAGCTCAAGAATTCCCGGAATTCGGTCCACATTTTTTGATATCCTCCTTTAGCATTTTCATTCTGGTGAGCCTTTTCTTTCTCTTCGGCAGTATCCTCGTCATAATCCCTCCCAAGTTCCAAATTAAGTTCCCTTCCAATCAGCCCGGTATGTATCCATCTATCACGGAAGGCAGGATCCTCGAACAAGGACATGTCACTGCTACTGCTGAAGGACAACTGGTAACGTTCTCCAATCTCAAGTTCCATCATTGGATTAACAAAATCCAGTCGCCGAGAGTCACACTTATCAGGGTCGTGGGGTCGGAGTGAAGTATGATCCTCGAGGAAGTTGTCAATCGTGTCCCTCCAACTTTTGCAGACCAACCGGCAGCCCAGAAGCTTTTCCCCAGGGAGGTGGCGGTAGAGATATGGCAGGGCCTGTTCCAACAACCAACCCGTCTTCCACTTGGAGAGGATGGTGTCAAAAAGCTGGCAGGAGTTGCAGAGGTTCCACAGGTCCTTCGAGTCCGACACGTGTCCAAGCATCATTTCCCATACCTACAAAAAAAACAATAGAATGAATTTGACATATTTCATTGACCAATTGTTCCAAATCAAATCTAAATGAGAGAAATTCTACATTGAATATGGCTTACCTCCTCCGGCAATATTTCAACAACATCCCTCCTCGCCACAGCCTTGGCCATTCCAGTTCCAGGGTCCTTAACTTGCTTCTGCTTGTCCAAAGTAGTCGGCTCCTTGACATTGCCCTTCCTCAATTCCATTTCCTGCGCCTTCAGATTACACAGCTTGGTCAGTAGCTGGATTTGTTCAAGCTTCTGCGAAATTTCTCTGGAAGTGTGGCCCAACGACTTATTCAACTGCTTCACCTTTTCCTCCAGTTGTTCCTGCTCCTCCTCCAACTCATTTCCGAAAATCTGATGGGCCCCCTTCGATCGATTCTTCAGGGTCGCAACTTCGCCCTCCAACCCCTCCGTATTCTCAAGGGACTTTCGCTGCGCCTCCTCCGTGGCCAGCTTCACTTCCTCCATTAACTCCTCCTCCTCCGGTGTTGGAAGGACTTCATCCTCCTCCGGGGGCTGCTGGCTACCATCCACCATCTTGTCCATCCACATGTGACCTTCCTGATCCCCC
>JAQIXQ010002161.1:0-11485 GCA_034700485.1 Pseudosinella alba | reverse complement strand
TTGGTTTGCGAAAAAAACTTGGAAAAAAAAATTCAAAAAAAAGTTGGGACATTGAAAAAATTTCAAAAAAAAAAATTTCTAAAAATGTGTTTTTCAGAATCAGCATAATGAGATTCGTCGAGAAATGCAATAAAAAATTTTTTTTGGTTTGCGAAAAAAACTTGGAAAAAAAAATTCAAAAAAAAGTTGGGACATTGAAAAAATTTCAAAAAAAAAAATTCTAAAAATGTGTTTTTCAGAATCAGCATAATGAGATTCGTCGAGAAATGCAATAAAAAAATTTTTTTTGGTTAAAAAAAAAATCGAAAAAAAACAAAATTTCGTGGATACCGAACGCTCCAGTCCAACCTACCTTTGGCGATCCATGACATCACGTGACTATGCGCAATCCATTGATTTGAATCAGCGGGATTTTCCAATTGCAAACTAAGATATATTTGTAGAAGTACGTTTGACATTGCTAGCCGGTACTCGCCCAAAGTGAATGTTGTTGTTGAGAATAGTGATTCAACGACTGCGGAGCTTGACGGAATGACCAGTACAGATTTAATTACCAATTTTAATTCCAATGACCATGCCTATAAGTCCCTTTCCAGCTTTGCTATCCAAAAGTCACTTGACTTCATATCACGCATAGTTGGAAATGTAAGGTCCGTGGTAATACCATACATTACGTTCCTCCAGGATTCTTGTAGCGCCAAAGTTAATTTACGGCCAACGTACCTCACAGGCTTTCCGAAATGTTCGCTTCCATATTCGAATTGGTGGTTGACAGTTCCAGCTTCAATTTGACCAATAAGGCTCTCTGGTATACGAAAATTGCGAGGATTAAGGACCTCAAGAAAAATTACGTTGCGGGATGGAAAATATTTATCCACGCACTCCACTACAAAGTTCAAGTAAGGCGTTCTTAGATTCGTGAGCTTACTTTCACCGATTGTAGTTCCAATTCCTCCAAGTGACACATTCTTGAATGTTCTTGCTGATCTCTCGAAATCAGCTACATTCTGAAGATCATGTCCGTTGCCAGCGGCACTATCCCGCATGATAGACTTCAAGACAGTCCCATCGTGAACTAGTAAATTGGACACGGATTCCATTAGATTTTTCCGTAGGCCGACTGCGTCAACCAATAGTTCTCCTCGTGTCTGCGATGCCTTCGAAAACGTAGCAAATACATTTAGCAAATCGACCATGAAACCCAAACACGTCACATAGTTCTTTGACGTCAATAGATGGAATAATCCTTCCGCCTTTGTTTTTATGTTGCCGTCCGTACGCCTGTTGTTCATTATATCCTGCAAAACCTCTACAGCGTAAGGATATATCGTGACCAGGCGTTCTAACGTACGTCTGGTGCTTTCGGACTACCGTGTCTGTTACCTTAACTTCTAAGGTGACAAAAACTTAACATTTTTAGCTTTCATTTTCTGCATAAGTAACTCCTGTCGCTTGCTTTTTGTTCCAAAAACATCATACACTAATTTGACCGAATCGCTAATAGCATTCATATGTAGGAATCTGGTGTCTTTCCATGCCTGTTGTAGAACCAGCTGAATAAGATGAGAGTGACAATGCTCAAAAGGTATGTCGCGTCCCGTCTCTTTTTTAAACCTGGATAGGAGACAGTTTCTAATCCCTCTATTGACACTTGCACCATCGGCTGTGAAAGCTACAAGGTTTTTATAGAATTCCGTTTTTAACGGCCGGTGAAAGGTTCAACAAATATTCATTTCTAAGTGGCTTGCTATTTTGCAAGGACATTATCATGACTGCTTTAATAAACTGCCCTGTTGGTTTACGGTAGGTATCTCCCAAGATGGATATTGGATTTTCTTGTAATATAAATTCCTTCAGCTGTTGCTCCTAATTTTCGTCAATAGATTTTACTATCCTTTTGAAATACTTGTAGGAGAGTGCATTGGAGCCAAACGGAGCAGTAAGGAATGTCTGAATGAAAGAAATCAGAGATTTAAAATGCGTTCCAGGATATCCTTTTTTGACAAGTAATGCTGCCACCCTAGAGACATTCTCATTTGCACGCGTGTTCCGTTCCCTTGGTGGATTGAGTGACCTGATTTGATCCTCCAAGCTGCCAAATTCAGAACGATAACAGCGTGGTTTTAATCGCAATTTAATTTAATAATTGTAGTTTAAAATAAATAATTACAGTAGTTCTATTAATATTTTATTTAGTATTTTTACAAACCTTTTTGTTTTTGTAGCCAATGTCTGAGCAAAAACATAGTCCAATGCATCCAGGTGCACGGGATTGACTGCGTGCGCAAGCCGCGCGTTCATATTTGACCTTTTCGTTTTACCATTCAAACCATGCTCGCTCATCAGCAAAGTCTTCTTTATGGACATAGGTTTTACTGGAACATTCTCATCTGTTGCAAAATAATGACACACTTCGCACTGCTACGCTGGTTCCCCTTGTTCGTCCTGGACAATGTTCAGCCACCACGCAATGTTCTTGTTGTCACATATATCGTTGTCTACCTGTTCTTTAAGCAAAGTATTTAATTTATCTTCAACATTTTTAGAACACCCCTAGTCCCACCAGTACACCGTATCACTGGTTGAACTGCGTATTGCGTTGTTGAAATCCCTCATTTCGGTCAAGGTATTAGCCAGACGACTATTTGGAATGTCACCGGGCATGCATTCTGGAATAAGGTCTTCACGTTTACGTGCACTCCGTCGCGTGTGCGTTTGCAAACAGTGATGCCGTAATATCCGAGGAACAGAATTCACTCTCATGGCTCTCTTGAACAGCACTAGATAAAGGTAAACTATCTTGAACTTCGATGTCCCCAAGAATCCCCACACCGTTTGCACAATCATTTGGTGCAGCTGGAGTGGAGGGTGCAAGTTTGTAGCCTCTGCAATCGAATGAATGCGCATGATATACGCACCGACTTATGGACTTCTCTGGTACCACAACATCATCTCTGTTCTCCCAATCCCTTAAGATGTGATGTATTGGACATGACTTGCGAAGCTGCGGACATATTTGGCCATAAAACTCGCAGGCTGATATATGCGCAGAGGAACCATACACAACACAATCTTGGACAAATGGACGTATTGCATTAATCGTGCCGTCCTGAATCCGCATTCCACTTGCATTGTGGACTCAAATATGGATTTTCTTGTTACTTTGCAGGGAATGTACATCAAGACCATCAAATTGGCTGCAACCTCTTCATCAGGTAATACGTCAACGGGATTGCTAGATATTGTTTGTACATTATCACTGCTAAAAGACATTGATAGATTGCCAATTACATAAAAAAGTAACTGCCTTTGACTTGCGGCTCTATAAGTCTTGAAGTTTTGTCCTTCCAAGTTTGCAAAAAAATCTATCGATCTTTCAGACCATTAATGGCTGCGACGAAATATGCTTCGACGTCCTTCTGACTGAGCAAGCTGCCAAACTGGCCACCTTTAATGCATTCCTTGACGAGCTCAACAAATTCTAGGCCCTGAATACCCTTATGCATGTATTAATTTCGTTAAAGTTTAAATGGCATTTACCATTAGCAAATAAAAATTTTGGGTAATCAGTTGCATCCAGGCCGATGGAAGGAATATTCCTCTTAAACCTCTCTGAAGTGTTTTGTGAGCTTAACAGGGTAGGCTCTCGAGGACACGTCACCTCTTCCGGCTTTTCAGTAGTAGTAGTAGTAGTTTCCTCTGAACTTTCTTCTGACTCTTCTTCTGAACGTTCTTCTATTTCTTCTTCTGAACTTTTTTTATGGTCATCGGACGTTTCATCGGGAGGAATTTCTGGAATTGGGGGAAGAAACAATTGTAATAAAGGTATTAGGTATAAAGGTATAAAGTTAAGATAGGCACGGGAAATAGCGGTACAGTTATCATTGTTGTATAGCTGTTGTTATCATTATTATCATCAGTTGCAGTATTGCCATTTATCGGTGTTCACAACGTTGAAATTCATGTATGTCGACATAGTCGTAGCCAGATCGTAAACGGATTTGCAGAGGCGTGCATGGCTTTGAGTTAATATTTCTCTCCGCAAACTCTATTACTGCAGATGGATGTTCGCATCTTTCTGGATGCCTGCATAAAAGCAATGCAGCGCAAGGATATACCCAAAGTTCGGTAGAAAGAATCTGTTGTACCAGAAGGTGTAATAAGTCATTGCATCTGGACGATATTGCTGTTGCCGAACGTCTAGTATTAAGTACCATAGTTGCGTACGCTTTAAAAGCATTTCGTTTGGAGTACATGCGAGCCACCGCATCTCTAAGTCCTGCTTTTTTCCAGTCATCTAATGCACGAGAAGCCCATTTATTGAACCCAACAGACGCAATTGCTCCCAGACTAGAGTTTGCGTACATTTGATGTAAGGCAATATTGGATACGAAGTATTTTGGTGGGATCCATAGAAACTCTGAATGGATTTGTGTTTTGTTGTGGATGAATGAGTTCATTCTTATCCAAATGCATTCCATACTTTTGGCAGCTGGCCAGACGTCGTCCAAGTACCCAGGAAAAGCTTGCTCGCATGCTGATAATCTCTGCGTAATTATTGAGTCTTCCCAAATGATCGTGTACATGAACTGCAGCCAAGATAAACCCTCCATGCAGAATAAGAACAAATCACTGCTATTCTTCGTTGCAATTTTATACCAATCGGTTGCAACCAATTCTTGTCTGACGAACACATGATCCTCGTGTGGTAAAACGGGTTTGGAACTATAGTGGCCAGTGGTTAAAATGCAGTTGCTCAAAGAAACTAGGCATGCACGCACTGAGTGTAGAAAATTGCTGTTATGACTTCCGTTGCCCACTTTCCATGCCTCTACCATTTGAAGTCCAATTGTTTTGCAATACCGCATGTGTTCGTTACTGCATTTACTGTACATATTATCTTCACATGGGTAATGCAAAAACAAAGTATCGCCGTCACAAATCCGCCGTACAAAGTATCTTTTGTCACGTTTCTGCATCAAAAGTTTGCAGTTGTGTGTCAGAATATAATTGCCGCCAAATTCCCCAATTGTTGTCATCAGTTTTCAACAGGTGCTTGGTAATGGAACAGTGTTCCTGAAGATTCGACATTGAAAGGTTTCTTAGGGCCTCTAACCGGTCTAGTGTGTTCATTGTTGGATAATACAAAACTCCCTTCATAAGTATCTTGGGTGGTCGACTTTCAATACGAAGTACCTTAGCATTAAGCAATCCCCTAGAAACCATTAGCAAACAACATGCTGTCTGGTCGTGAAATAGCTGTTGCTTTATGTTCCACTTGTGTAGATATTCCTCCCTGAGCATTTTTGTAGTGGCGCAGAAGTATGACAATCTGTCGTTAGACATTCTGACAAGTTCCGGTCGTAGGAGCAACTTATCGTGGATATATGTTTTTTTCTCGGGGCAACTGCCACTGCCTGTCGCAGAAAAGTAGATCCGTCTGAAATTGTTGCATCACATTCCATGCCCATAGGTAATTTTTCCAATAATTGAAAGCTAAGTCACAATGCTGTCAATGAGTCTTTTGATAATGCAGACAGTAGTACAGATCTATCCTCTCCAAAACCTCGTAACCTAAACTTGGGACGGGGACATGATTCCCAGCCTATGGCCCCCAACCTGGCAGAGCTTAATTGTATATCAAAGAAGTTGCAGAGCTGTTTGTCTTTATACAATTGCTCCTGTATGTGCCACGCATTCTCATAATTAGCAATGAACATTTTTGTCAGAATGCAGAACCGTTGCTGCGTAGCTGTGGTGGCATCAAAAATGTTGATCCGCAGATCGGATCCATTGACTGTATAATAGTACGCCTCTGCAACTTTAACTAGTTCCAATAGCTCATCACCCTTGGCGCGGCCGCAGACAATACTGCAAACAAACATAAGCAATTAGATCAGACTATTTTTACGCTAAGCTATTTTTAGGCGTTTACAAGAAACGCTTACCAGACTAAAAGTCCGGCGAGAACCAATCTGGTTGTCATCGTGGAATTTTTGTAGGCTTACTAGAAAACAAAGAATAATACAAAGCATGATAAACTGTGTGTAGTATATATTGTAGTGTATTGATTTTGGATTTATCTGATCTGTGTAGTGTATGAATGCATTGGATGGATGCGGGGGATACAATTTATTACGTAAAATTTCACAAGGCAACTTGAACCTGTCGGGTGGATTTCAATCATAAGCCAAAATCATAAACTTTATTTTCAACTTATTTTTATAAAACGAGGGTACAGGAAAAATAATATCATACATGTATTTTTAGTTTGACTGAAATCAGTCCATAATTGTGTAATTTCCACTTTAACCGGAAGTAATTCAGAGTTTAATTAATTTCAACACGGTGAAGTATTAGTTATGTAAAACTATGCATGTACTTTGAATTTGAATGAAACCGGGCCATAATAGTGTAATTTCCACTTTCACCGGAAGTAATTCCGTTTAGAATTATTTTTAACTCGGGGAAGTATTAGTTAAGTAAAACTATGCATGTACATCGAATTTGAATGAAATCGGCCCACAAATGTCTAATTTCCACTGTTGCCGCTCAATAGGCTAGGTAAATTAAATCTCTACTCCAAGATGCAACGACTCCGTAGTCTCCACGAAAGAATGTTCAGGGTTATCAACGATGATATGAGCTAACAAGAATAACTGCAGTTAACGCCTTCAATTACCAAAACAGATTACTATTTAACGATAACTTTCTTTATTACTTAATCATTCTTTTTTTGTTTAACTTTTATCACAATTGACAAGCATTCAGATTTTAACTACGATTTCTACAACATAAATCTTATTGAAAGACCTATTTAACGATTCCAGGAATTAACTTAATTAACTATTTTTACTTTTAAAACTTCAATTCAAATTCAATTCAAATCAAAAATTCTTCTGACAAAATTCTTCTCTCAAAAAGTTCTAACTTAACTGCCCCCGGGCATAACTACTACATACTAAATCCTATCTAAAATCACCGCTACCCCCTAGCAATGCTAACTACGTGCGACAGCACTTTCCATCTAATATATAACGTAGATAGGACTGCAGTTTCAATCAAATACATTGCGTAGATAAGACTGCAGTTTCAATCTAACACATAGCGTAGATATGACAAAGATATCCTAACAATATAGGTGCATCGTAAGTTTCTAATCTAACGCTGCTAATACATACACTTATTTGTCTAACATAACAGGAAAAAAAATAAAATACATAAATTACTATTCTTCATAAAATGACCATTCTTTAGCTTCACCGATGACATCCACTTTCACCGGAAGTAATTCCGTTTTGGATTATTTTTAACAAGGGGAAGTATTAGTTAAGTAAAACTATGCATGTACATCGAATTTGAATGAAATCGGACCATAAATGTCTAATTTCCACTTTAACCATAACTAATTCAGAGTTTAATTATTTTTAACACAGGTATGTATTACTTGAGTAAATTTATGCATGCATTTCGAATTTGAATAAAATCGTTGCATAAATCCGCCGTTTTAAGTAATCTGGATTAGTTCATACAGTGGGTGAAGATTGTCGAAAGATTGCTCGTATCTAGAAAAAATTACGTAGAACCTGTTGCATTTGATCAACAAGACAAAAATGGAAATAACGGGTGATAAATATACCCAACATTTCTAGTTGTGCCGACCTCTTTACTTTGTTTGATTAGGCCCAAACAATCAAGGGACAAAGAAGAAAAGCCTTTTGGATGGATTTATTTCACACACAACTCACATGTTACTAATGAGTTTCACAGTCACTCTTACTTTTATCACTTATAACTATGGCTGGTATATAAATCAACATAGAAATCGCATAATATTTCGGGAATGATAATGATGTATTACCGTATTATATAAATTAATAAATTCAGCAAAACTTACCGGATATGATGATGGACGCCTTGTATATATTTCGGTTTGTTTAAGAGGGCAGGTTTAAAGCTTGTGGTTATCTGAACCGACCATATGGTTCTACTTTGTACATAAAGTGTTGCATGTTGTGATGAGAGGGGTATGCCACCGTCAGATCATAGAGGTTATAAGTTTCATCATCTTTTTAATTGACTCTGATTTCATGTTATATTCTATTCAGCAGGTCTAAGCTTCCAAGAAGGATAAACTACAAGATGTGTTACCATTCAAGCTGTTTATCATTCTTCGAAGCTTCAATCATTCTATTCATACTATGTTACCATGATGTTGTTGATGATAACGACGATGGCTTACATTTATGAACATTTCCACGAAAACATGGGTCATCGAAATGAACTCATTGATAAATGATTATGTACAAGTTGAATTACGTATAAAGAGTTGGGATGGGTTGAAGTATATTTGTTACTTCATTTATTATTTGGATTCGATAAAAATAAGTTCAACTGGAATAAAGTATATTTACTACTTCACTTTCCATTTGAACTTAAACTGAGTGGAACAATAAATTTGTTAAAAATACATACGTCGAAATGGATTACGTGATGGTAAAAATATTCTCCTGCAAACTTTGTGATGGGAGATTTTTCAACGAGATTGGAAAGATAAATCACCAGCAAGAACATCCGGGTATGAAGGATGTCTTTACCGACTTAGGTAGGAGGAAGCGGTTAATTAGAAGGTAAAACATTAATCTATATGAATAAATAATATTAAACTGTCTACTCAAAGAAATAATGATAATTATTGGTACCAAGATCCGGTCAACAAAACACTATGATACAAGCGTAGTTTTTTCAAAATCTACAGGTGCTTAAAGGTTTGTCTTATCATATTATTAGTTTTATATAATACGTTAGTATGAGTAACATTTTTCATATGAAGTGGTAGGCTAGCAAAGAATTAACGTAAATTATTCTTTAAAACATCGTTTTTTTTCTCTCTCTATTACAGGAACTCGGGAGGAATGCACAAAATCTATGAAACCCATGCACCATAAAGTTATTATGAAAAAGTGAAAACGTGTATTAGTCGGTACAAAGTACATGTAGCTATGTAGTTATTTGTAGGTGAAATAAAGTGTAAAATAATGATTAAAAAATAAATGTGAAGTTGATGTTCAACAATGTGTTAACGTGTAAGAACTTGCACAGCGGGATTATCATTTTGGAATACTTCGATGTGTTTATACTACCGTACTAGTACGAGTGCTTCAAATAAATTTGTTAATGATTTGGCTATACTATATAAACTGCTCAATTTTAACAAAAAGACATCATTTATTCTTCAAATTTCCAGACTTTCCTCAATCTGAAGAACCACTATTCCACTAGATCGAACGACAGCTGTTGCAGTTTCAAAGTAAAAATATTTGTTCACGTAATTTTTTAACTTGTACAATTGGAAACGAAAAAGAATCATTGAAAGAATCATTTTGATTGAATGAAAGAATGTTTTATATTCAATTTCTGATTTTTAAATTTTCTTTATGCACAGGTACGATGTCTGACAATGAATATTCGGAATCTTCCGTTTACTCTTCTGAGGAGGAGTACGAGCCCGAACCGGTCGTTAAACGTAAATTGAAGACCCCTCCAAAGCAAAAGCGAATTGTGAAGCGAGCGGCCCCGACCCCTCGTGGACGAGCAACAGGCAATCTGAAGAAGAAAGCTCGGGATGATACCCCCTATGAGGAGGATGAGGTCGACCGGACAACTACAACGACTAAACGAAAACCTAAGGCGAAGGCGACTCCATCCAAACAGGAAGAGAATGCATCGGACGACAACGGAGCGGTTTGTTCACCACAACGAAAAAAGAAAAAAGTAAGCGAGCAGATTAATGTGAATATTGATATTAGTGATGAGGTGTCGGTTCCAACATTTTCCTGTTTTTTAGGATATAAGTGGTACGTTAAATGCGATAAATATCGCGATAACTTTTACATTCAAATCAGACAATTTGATAACGGTAAAGCTGATACTAGATACGGGGTAAACCTCCCAATCAGGTATTTACCGAAGCTTCATGATGCAATGAAAAATCTCATCCTTTTTTCAATTTTGTTTCATTGTTGTAATTTTACTCATATGATCATATTTTCATCCTACAGGCTGCACTCTGGCACAAATGTAAATATTGTCTGGCGTTGTTTAGCTCGAACGCAAAATTAAAGTACCACATTTTTCGAATACATACTTGCAAGAATTGTTCATTCAAGGCAGGAGTACTAACGTTGGAAAAGCACTCAACCGTGGAACATATTAACAGTAACCAAATCGGAAGAGGATCACAAGAACAGACGAGCTGGGAGACTGGAAACTTCAGGGTAAAAAATGGACTCGATGGTAATGCACGAGTGTATGAGTACCACGGTCCGACATTTGTAAGCTCTTATTTATTTTTTAAAAATAATAGGAACTTTATAAGGAACATATTAAAGAATAGTCTATCGCAGTTAGGTTGTATGAAGGTTCACAGTAGTTTAATTGTTGAATTTAAGAAAGTATTAGATAAGCAGCAAAACACGTTTCGATCATTTACATCATCTGTTTATGGTGAATTACAAATATTAGTCCACCCGCGTGAAATTGCAAAAGCAGTGAAATCAATTGAAATTAAAATAAATCAAAATATTGAACTTTTTGAAAAGTATGGATCAAGTTATGTAGTAAATATGATTAAAAGAATGGAAATTTGTATAGCATATTTACAACACATGTCTGCAGGATGTTTTGTTATGACACCTACAGAAATAAGTGTGAAACGAGCTACAATCAATTGCAAAGGTAATGCAGATGATTGTTTTAAATTTGCTTTTTTGAGTTCTCTCTTTTCCAAAAGAATTAAAAATAATAGGAGTAGGGCCTCCAGTTACGAAAAATTTAGCGAGCTATTTAATTTTCATTCAATTAGGTACCAGGTATCAACAATCGACATTGAGACTTTCGAGAATGATAACAATGGTGTAGCAGGAAATATTTTCTTTTTCCAAAAAACGTTTTACGGTTTTGACTTATTACCAGAGTATTTTTCTAAAAATAATTATTCTAGTAGCCGGGTGTCAAATATTTTCCTGATCCAAAAGGATATTAAAAAGAAGATACATTCTCACTATATTGGAATTACCGACTTAAACCGTTTAATTGGTAAACGTCATTTAAGCAATTGTTTGGAAAATTCTCCACAAAATATAAAAATGCCTGAAACTAATTTGTACGGAGAAATTCCCAAACTTGAATTCAGTAAGCTCGAATGCCAATTAAAGATTGGTTTTGTTGCATATGCTGATTTTGAGAGTATTCTTGTTCCATCTAATAAAAGTAACAGAGTAAACAACACTGGTAGCAAAATGGGAATTATGTTCGACAACGGCTATATTGTCCCGGGTTGTGAAGTAGAGAAACTACATAAGCCTTCAGGTTTTAGTTTGTTAGTAATTGATCATAAAGGAGATGTTTTTAACCCTTTCGCAGTTTAATTACCTCGATTGCCCTTATCAATTAGCATGGTAATTCAAAAATATATTTTTGTCGT
>JAQIXQ010002160.1:0-11487 GCA_034700485.1 Pseudosinella alba | reverse complement strand
AATATAAGATGAGATGAGATGAGATATCAACTGAAACTGTGAAGGGGTTAAGAAAATGATGATGGAACTTGACGTGGTGGCAATGGCGAAGAAGATGCGTTTCCCAATCAATATGTGTAAAGTGGAGTGGAATGGGATGGAAGATACATTGCGCATTTTTTACCTAAAATAATTAGATATGAAATATTTCTTAAAGTTTAGAGCCGACATGGCATGCTTATCAATAGCAATGTGAATATGAATGGCATTTAAAATACATTTTAAAACATCCCATATCATTATCATTCCTCAGACTCTGATTGCGACTGTGCGAATGAATCAAAAAAGAGCTTTTTTATGGTGACGACACTTCGCTCTTGGATCCCCGTTGAAGGCAATGGACGAATGAAAAGTATCTTATCTTTACATAAAAAGTTTTCTTTGATGCATCCAACAATTCCCAATCCCAAGCCATATATGTATCTGGGGAAAGGATTACGTAAAAATTTTGAGCAGCCAACTCAAAGCCAAGGAGATTTTATGGATGAAAATTTTTGATCATGATGTGGATGATGAGGGGACCTCTCTGGGATCGAGGTCACTTTCCATAATGTACTTTTATGCGTAAACTCATGTAAGTGTATCTCTCATGTCATGTATGTGTGTAGTAATATAATTTTTCATCATTATCATCCTCCAGTCTATGATTCACTTTTTTCTTGAAACCCAGTCAGATTCACATTTTTTTCTTTCCAACTTCATCTTCATATTCATCTTGGATGATGATATATTTTTAGAAAGAACCTTTTTAATGCTGGCCTTGGCTTTGAACTCGGAGGTCACCAGTCATCGTCATTTTCATCATGATCATCATCATCGTCTTGATGATATGATGATGATCCCCAGCTTAATCGTCTCCTTTTGCCGACTTTGAGAAAAGAACTTCAATTTTGTCGAGAGATGATGAGAGAATATGAGAAGGGTGAAGGAAATGAAACCAAGCCAAACTAAAAACCTTTAAACTGACTGACTTGTGAGATGATATGGGGAATGAATAAAAAAGGTTTCTTAAAGATTCATATTTTCAGCTCATTATCAAATGATACTAGATTTCTTTCCAAAAAAAGCACTTATTTTTTGCCTAATGTATTGATATCGCTGGTTCGTTATGTAAGATTTATTAAAATTTCTGGATGATTTTATGAGCCCTTTTAAATATTTAAAACATGGGAATAACAAACTTATGATTAGTGGAAACTATTGTAGTGAACCGACCTCGTCACCGTTTATTCCACTCACCCTTTGAAATGACTATTATGCTGTGTTTCGAAGTTGGTCAAATTTTGCTGAGATAAAACCGAATGTAAAATTATGGAAGATTTTTCGGGAGTTACTATTTTGAACATGTTTATCTGATTTTCTTTTCCATGTAGCTAATTAAATTCAATAGGACAATCACACCTTGCTGTTAATTTTTCATATAGTTTTAGTGACAAATGTTGTTTGATCTTATATTGATAAATATGTTTAATAGCTCTGTTGCTTTCTTTTTCACCACATCATCATCCACTACATCCTAAATCTAGAATATTTCCCCTTAAATTGCGACTTTCTTTGGTTATTCCTCTTTCCTCATCGTCTATCTTATTCCAAGTTCCAAGAAGGCTCGACATTCTCAACAGATATCCCATTTCGCCAAATCAGCATATGTACTTTATATTTTACCCCTATCGTCCTTCATTACTGTTACCATCATCCCATTACTTACATCCCCATGTCCATGTTTCCCCAAACCTAAAAACCAAATTACAATTTACCTTTTACAATCACCCGACAAAATATAATCTACACATATGCGTACATCTAATTGTCAGTACAACATAGCTCATTCCATAATCCATTGTTCCCTATATATAGGTAGTAATGACTGGATTACAATTTACAATTCCATATAAACATGTTCCATGTCTTTTATTCCTCCTTGATCATAAACTTTATGGCCCAACTCATATATTCCCTTCTTATATTCTTTATCTGCCGTCTTTTTTCCCAGCATGCTCGACAACATGTCCATACCACTGAATTAAAAGCTCTGAAAATCTCTTTCTCCGGTGATGTGGTGCCCCCCGTTAAAAATTCGCAAAACATATTTTTTCTTATATTCCAAAATTTACAACTTTACTATCATATTTGTCATGCTAGGACGGACATGGTGCATTCTACATATTCCAAACGAAATCCATGTACAACCATAATCATAGTCATATTTCTAATGAAAAAATATTGTTTCATTCCATCCTCCTAATTTCATAATTTCGCAACATATTTTTTAACATTCTCCCTTGCATGAAAATCCTTACATGATCATCATCCAAGCAAGAAATATATTATTTTAAATTTCTTTTATCCCCTTCTCATCTTTCATCTCATCTCACACACATTTCATTTCATGAGCTCAGCGCAGCCTCTCAGCTTTATATATCATCGGCAGAGCCCCGGCGCTATATTTTTCCATGTCTCCATCCATCCCATCCTCACAAGGTAGCCGTTTTCTTTTTATTCATATGCAAATCATAATGGCCCTTCCATATTTCATCTGACCATGCCATCCCATGAAAGAAAAAAGTCCACTACTGTGCGCAGTCTTGTTCCATCCATATCTCAAATGACTATACTCAGACGAGAAAAAAAATCCACTACTAACTTGGACTACCATACCACTAACTATGCATATGCATTATTCATAATTTTTTCTGTTATAATTTATAATTTTTAGCCGAAGATGAGCAAGAGAAAAAAATTTGTAGCATTTAGTCATCCTCCTCCTAACTCATCTCATCTTACACAAGTACATTCATAACCACAAGACAAAGTGCAAAATGTCAGGGGACGAATTCCAAGAAATGTTATCCTTCTATTATGCCATATGCTAGAGGAGCAGGGCAGACAATAATAGGTAGTTCGTAACTCACCGAAAATGTTTTTTAAAACTGTTCATTTGCTTTATGGCATAACATCACCAACATAGTCCATGTGAAACCTAAGCCAAATCATGCCAAGCCAATATGAAATGAACCCCGGCGTAAATTAATTGACAATGAGCCGAGGAGCGCAAAACCCAGAATGAAAACATTCGTTATTCTCTCATTATATTGCTTATTTTTCCCAAAACATATTTTACAGTTTAGTTGAAACCTCAACAATTAACCCGTATTTTATAACTTGTGTACTCTGTCATCTTCATCTCATCATATTTTCCTCTGAAGAGAAATATATTTTAGCTTTCATCCTAATCCCGTTTAATTTTCACTGTATCCTTGATTGAGATTATGAGATGAGGGAAAGGCAAAAACGATTTGATTTCGACTTTAACTTTTTTCATATTTTTTCCGTTTTCAAAAAAAAACATTAATATATGCACGTAATAACTTTTAAACTTTTTAACTTTATGGTCAATTGTTGCAAATTTTTTCCCCTCTTCTTGATTATGAATGAAGGGAGAAAAAATTAACTTGGTTTTCCTCCCATTATCTTTCCCTTCATTCAACATTCATATTTATATGCATATTTGATTTAGGGCTGGCTCTCCTCTCCCAAGTTCATACAAATACAAATTATTCTGTCCCAGCCCGTCCCAACTAAAGTAGGTAGAGCTAGACTTAGTCAGCACAGGGCTGCTGAAAAATTGTTATTATAATTTGTCGATGTATTTAGCAGAGAGATGAGAAGGGGGAGAGAGATGCAAATTGCAAATATTATACATGAGCTTGTGATGAGGAGGATTACACACGAGAGGAGAGGGGAAAAAAGTAGAATTAAAGAGCAAGCCATGTTTCTAGAACTCTCGTCGTCATAAATCATTGTAAACAAATTAGAGAAAAACAATGAAAAAAGTTACCTTCCACTTAACCTATAAGTAATCCTAAAGTAAGTTAAGTTAAAACTTTTTGTGAGGAAAAAAATTAATATGCATTTTCCTCCTTCCTAATTTATTGGCTGCTCAGGTGGTAAAAATATTTTAATAAGTATTTTTAATACGGTTGCAAATATGCATACATAAACATGTTAAACATTTTGAGCTACTGATTTGCTGACTATAATCCAAAAAAATAAAATGTATAGCTTGTTAGATAATAATTACTAGCTAAAATTCCTCACTGCTTGTGCTAGCCTGCGTAGATTTACTCCTTTGAAGGGGAATTAATTCCCCTTTCAGGAATAATTTATTTCATTCAATTTTCTCAGTAAAAAGACAGTTTTTTTTTCTACGTGGACCTGGACTTGGATGGGGAAGTATGTTATGTAAGATGACATATTTTTTTTGCGCTTCAGCCTTCCATTTTCTTCAAGAGACTTTTTCTCTCTCTCTCTCTTTATCAGTTTTATCATCATCAATAATAACCCATGTCTGTTATATTAAGGGTTAATGGCTATGACTTCGGCTGTGGATTTTAACTTTTAAGAAGACAGCAAACATCCAAAGAAGATCCAACTGATTCCCATCCTCAGCCCAGACAAGAAAAATCATCAAAAAAATATAATAAACCAACAAGAGCCCAACTATAGAGAGCCACCACCGCAGAGAAAAGGGAGTAGTAGATCGTAGAATCATATCATCAGCATCGTCGTGGGTATTATTATGTGTACGCATTTTAACTACCAATTCCTATTATGAAGGATACATATATTTTTTTGAACAGATTTAGATCAGATTCCTGATAAGGGGAACAACTTTTTTCTTCATCATCATTATCGTCAGCATCGTCATCCTTTTTCTTGCAAGAATAAGAAAAGACGTAAGGGAAAGCACGTATTATCATTTCATTTCACATTTTACACTCTGACTTGGAGCTTGTCAGCTTAAAGGTATATGGACATGGACATCCCCGTCCCAATCCATATCCAAATCCAACTCTTGAAAATAAAAATGTATTTCCTCCTCTTCGTCTTACTTGGCTTTTTGGTTTGATTTAGTTTGGTCGACTTGTCTCCCCTCCACATATACAAATAAATATATTTCCTCCACCTCCTTCACAACATCCCCCATCCCCATCCACCAACAACGATGATAATTTATATAATGATAATGATAACAATAATAATGATGACGAGGATGACGACAACAGCCAAAGTACCAACCAACAACCGAATCCCGAAGTAGGTATATGTGTATGACTGACTATATGAATACATATTAGAGAGGGTGACACTTGAGTACAACTTGATTCATGGCTCTGCCAACTCCTGTCACCACAAAATCAATCAAATTTTTTGTTTCCCCCTTGAACATTTCTTTCTTCCAAGTCATATCCTAAAAAGCGAACATGCTTAGGCTTAAGTTTACAAGAAAGAGTTACGTTTACGTTCAATGCTCTTCATTTCTTAGAAGAAACAGATCAAAGAGCACATGAAATGATTTTTTTTACCTTCAAATTATCGACTATAGCAATCACATCAGTCGTATCAGTTCATAAAAATATATATCTGTTAATTTTTTTTATATCTGTATATTTCAATTGGGATTATGTATTCTATAATGATTACGTAAATACCCGCACAACTATAACTGCAACATGCTCATGTCATAATCACAATCATAATCCAATCCATTGCAATGTCTTGCATGATATGCTTCATGCGTGAACGACGGAGGAGCCTAATCTCACATGAAAAGAGTGCAGTGTCCCATGAGGGATGATATGATAATGATAAAATATCATCCTTACTTTACTTTTACCCTTTCCCCAAACTTCCAATTCATTATTTTGTGGTGGTGGTGGCTGGTTTGGTCCACAAAAACTTTTAAATTCAGATTCAGAGCATACCTCTGCATCCCCCTTTAATAAGCAGATATGATATGAGCATAGTGTTATTGTTATCTGAATCTGTATGTTGGACTTATTAATATGATTATTTTAGAGCTGCTCACAAATTCAAAGCACATCTCTCCCTAAAAAATAGTTTCGAGCTATCACATATTCATATACATAGTTTATATGAGATTTTTATGCAAAGGGAGGAGAATGGATGGAGGACGACCAACCATTTAAATTTTTATATGTGTATAAGAAAGGGAGAGAAAATGATGCTTCTTCTCATTCTTATCGCTCATTATTATCAGGGATGATCATATTGTATTGTGGAAAATTGAGAATAACAAGCATTTAAGCATATAGTTATAGTTGTACTCGTATCCTCCTGCAAATTATTTGCTCTCGGATTACTTCTTCTAATTTTTTTTATACTGAGTACAAGACAGATAGATATAAGCACAAGCATTAATATTAATAATAATGGTTGGATAGATAGCAAGGGAAGGATGATTTGAATTATATATCTTAACAGTAAAGTTATAATCAGATATAGGCATATAGTCATACTCACTTTTGCGATGATTTTGAATGGAATGGTATATTTGGCCTAAGAGAAATGGAGTGAGTGTGAGAGATGAGATGGGAGAGAGAGAGGTACTCACCTGCACATAAAGTGCAAAACTGTTCATATTAGGATTAGGATGTCGTTATGTCGTCCCCATATTATAATGATATGGGGGTAGGATAATCGCAAAAAGTCATCATCATCAACGTAATAAATGTGTAGGCCCAGCCCTCCATTTTTCTTAATCATTTTTATGCCATTTCATCTCCATCACACACACACACTATTTTATATTATTCATATTATTCTTTCACTTGTTTTCTCTTTTGACTTTTTCCCCTTCAAATTATATATGTTTTTATAGTGTTTCGCCATGCATTTATTCACAGAGTTCTAATTATTCTTACTATAAAATAGAATTTAAGTTTAATCTATTTGCATTTATTATAAGGCCGAGAAATGTAAACGGATGCGGAAGGGGGGAATGTGCATTTGATAATGATGAGAATCTGAAGTGAGGTAATGTTTTAATGAGCCAGAGAGACAGGGAGAAGCTAAAATGTGATGTGAGGAAAGTCACATCACAATTTCAAATTCAAAAAATTCCTTTATATGTAGTTAGGGATGTGGGTAAAGGGTACCGCTGGTAAAATCGCAGTCAGGTCGATCTCAATTCTTGGAACACCACGGTTACTTCTATGCAGTACATGCATCCAAAAATGCAAATATGAAACACTTTGCACCATTTTGGATTTGGATGAGGTTCCAGAGGACTACGCACTGTCTGTCATTTACTAGAATGCAGCAGATTGAAATCGATGGGAATTAATTGTTTATGGCTCACTTGAATGTGACATTGGCCTTAGCTAAGACTAATCCAAGACAAGCGACAAAAATGAGTCAAACCCGAAATAATCAAGTCAGTCCAGTTAATACTGGTACCAAGGTATATAAACTGTACTATAGGTATGCTTACTTGGGCTACATGAAAATAAGGGTTGGGACAGTTTTCAAATGAAATCACCATGTAGCTATAACTGCTCCACAGAAACGATAAGCGCTTGTCCCACACCCTTCTTTCCAAATTTTGAAGGTAACTTGCTGAAGTAAGCGAACCTATAGTACAGTTTATAAATCTTGGTCCTTCCCCAAGTTGGGGCTTCGAGCCCAGGTAGGAAAAATGGTCAACCTGGAACCCAGCAAGGACGAAGCAATAATTCCCCTGTCCCTCCTGGTCAATCCCAACTGCCTCGCCCCCTCATCACTTATCTTCCAGGGATGAACAACCGTCGTTACTCTTACCAGAGTGAGATGGAAAATCCCTGTCGATGTTGCTGTGGCCTTGACGCTTCTGTGAAGGGATTTGTCATACTGAATCTGGTTAGATATTTAAATTAAATAAATTAAAGCCTGAAATGACAAATTCGGCTTTGAACTGGAATGGAAAATCATGTGTATTTTGAAAGCCTAACCTAATATATTCATTTCCAGGTCTATTTGTTCTTGAAGTTTTTCTTATTCCTACCTGCTATCGACGATTCGCGAGGTGGATGGTCACTTGCATGGTTGGCCCTCTTTTCCCTCCTGCAAATTTTAACTGATCCAATTTGTTTCGTGCTACCAGTTCCGCTGATATTATTTCATAAAACCTTTGGTGGTCTCATGTTGGTCCTCCTGATCTATCTGATGGATGTAATCACAACAATTATGCTCATGAGAGTGGCATTTTGCAAGCTGGTAAGTTATTATGTATTGTGCATTAGTTTGGAGAGCAGAAAGTGATTTGTAAGAAGTAGTCATTCACCCATAGGTTGCATTTATATTTCTACTACTAAATATTGGCAATTTCAGGAATTCAACAAGAAAATCACCTTCTGCAACGTGTTCATATGGTACAACTTTTTCTATCCCGGAATTATATTACATCTTGCTGAATCCATTGGAAAATTGGGTTTACACGAGTGTAATACTAATTTGACGCTGGCATTCGGGATCCTGAGCTTCATCACATTAATCGCTTGGGTTGTATGCAGTGCTTTGGTGGCTAGGGCCTACAGAAATGCCATAAGACGAGAGGAGGAGGAGGAGGAGGACGACGACGACGAGGAGGAGCAGGATAGACATGTTCCGGGACCAGAAATGTCAACTGCCGGGGTAAATGCAGAGGGGTCAGGAGAAAGGCAGTTGGAGGAGACTCCTGTGTAGTCAGATGGATTATGTGTAAATAACTACAATAAATACACATTATGATTTGCTGTAGCCTTATTCGCGAAAAGTCATCATCAACGTAATAAATGTGTAGGCCCAGCCCTCCATTTTTCTTAATAATTTTATGCCATTTCATCTCACACAGAGCCCATTCATATTATTCTTTCACTTGTTTTCTCTCCTTGCTTTTTCTTCACTTGTTTTTTAGATGAGAGACTTGATTCAAATTTTTTTCTTCTGGGGGCAAATAAGACGAGGAACCCCAAAGGGTTAAATCGTAAAATAGTTTATGTATTAAAAAGAACAAATTTTCTCCAGGAAAAATTTATTCTGGTCACTTTTCCTAGAAAACGTATGCATCAAAGGAGTCACTTACAAGTAGTCAGAGTTAGGAGAATGAAAAATCAATTCCCTCGTTATGGCTATTTTAGAGTCCTATCAAGTCACAATATTTTATTTTACATAACATATTTCTCAGAAACTGAGACTGATCAGCACCATCATATCATGATCATCGGTGCGGTTGTGGTGCTAATAAGTTTTGGCCTTTGCTATTTTATGAATACGGACTACCCCAAACACTTTAAATATCATTATCCCTGACCAGTTTCCACTGTCATTTTATTGGGAATCCTGTGTAGCCATTTGCACATAGATAATGCAATCATTAGATTTCCGACGTGTAGTTGAGAAATAAAGATGAACTTTGCTTGAGAACATAGAAATGAAAATGAGGTTTTGGTATGTCCATGATGCTATTTGATGATCAAGGCTAAGAAGCGCCAGGGTTACTTCCATTTTGCCATTTGAAGTGGCAAAATGAATTTTTTATGTTGTGAGTGCCCCCGACCGAAATGCAAATTGACTTACTTTCTATATTATGCCTATTCGACAGATTAAAAGCCGACTAAAAGACGAATATTTTAATGTAAGCCGGGTCGATCGACAAAATGAGTCAAATCCAAAACAATCAAGTTAGTCTACGTCCAGATGCCACCAATGCCAATCCCTCAGTCCCACCTCCAGTTGGGGGTTCATCTTCAGTCCAGGGAAACGGTGAACCGGGATTCATACCGGCAGGATACAATCCTCCTTCACAATCCCAAGTGTCCTCTCCTTCCATTACTCGGAATCGGGATGTCGGCAACCGTCGTTACTTTGGCCAGTTTGACCCCCAGAGTGAGATGGAGAATCCATGTCGATGTTGCTGTCATCTTGGTACTTCTGTGACTGTCGTATTGGTGGTGAACTTGGTAAGACTTTGTTATAAAAACCATTTAAATCCGGTGAGGAATTGGTATGGAAAATGATGCATAATTGGTTTATCCAATCTCTTCATTCTAGGTTTACTTGTTCATCAAGTTTATTCTTTTCCTACCACCTGAGAATGTTGCGGGACCAATATGGTTTGTCCTTGAGACCATCGTCTACATTGTTACAATCCCAATCGGTAGTAGAGTTTGCTAATATGTAATACCTATAGGTATATTTTTATCTTCTCTTCATCGAACTTAAAAATTGACGCTTTCATTGTCCTTTCAACTGATAGGTTCCTGGGGGGGTTTTCTTCCTCGTCGATTCCTCCTTTGTTTCGTATGGCCAGTTCCATTACCGGGTAAAATTGGGTTGCATGTGCATGACGAATCGCAGGAGTTGCACTGGTCATTTTTGGTCATGGCATGTCTGATCTGGTTGCTAGATGTAGTCACAACAATTATGCTCCTGAGAGTAGTACGTTTCAAATCGGTAAGTTTTACAAACAAATATTTTTCGAATATTTAGGGAGCAGGTTGTGGTGTGTAAATGACCAGCCTGACGTACATATAGATAATTTGCATCTTGTTAACTACATATTATTAATTCCAGGGAACCATCAAGTCTCAAATCCTCTTTATCAACGTGTTCCTGTTTTTACAACTTTTTCTATCCTGGAATTATGCTGCACCTGGCTATATATATTGGCACAAGCCCTAAGGGGTGTCGAAGAAATCTTACTCTGCCCTACTGGATCATTGAGTTCCTATTAGTGATCGCTTGGGTAGTGTGGAGTGCCTTGGTGGCAAGGGCCTATAGAAATGCGATAAGACGGGCCAGTATTAAGGAGGAGAAGGATGGGCGAGATCAAGGAGCAGAAATATCAACTGTCGGGGTGAATGCAGAGGGGACAGGAGCAAGGCAGTTGGAGGAGGCACCTGAGTAGTCAAATAGATTCCGCATAAATACACATTATGAATTGCTGCAGCCGGGATTTAACAATAATAGTAATTGGAAAGATGCGTGGGCATTAGCATCTTCTCATTTTAATTTCATTCACAAGACAAAATTCACACCGTATCCTAATAAAGCAAACAAGTAAAAACATAATTGGTTCTTTTTGTCACATAACCAGGCCTATGATGTTTATGAGTTTAAAACGGCTAAATATGATATTATTTATTACCTTAAAAACGGCAAAATATGAATTTATTTATGAATTTATATGAAGTTATATGAAATATATTATATGATTTTTATGAACATATTTTTCTTTTCGGATGGGCACTTTTTAAATCAACCATTCACTAGCACTAATTGGCTTGTCTTTGACTTTGGCATTTTAGATAGGATGAGAAACAATGGTAAAAATAAGAAATGATTTTGAAACCGAAACTGGGTTTAAAATATATTTTTATTAATTAAAATCGGGATTTTTTAACCAAACAAAAGTTAAAATTAGGCACTTTCCTGACGTTTTTGTGAATGACTTGACATTTTTATGGTGTAATTTTAGCATAAGTAGATACTTTAACGTAGTCAGGTAAATAAAAACATTGAGTTGTACGTACAGAGAACACATCTAAAAATTAAGTATTCCAAAAATACAGGTATATTTACATTCATGTCAATATGCATGGGTGGTGTGTAGAAGGCTATTGGAATGAA
>JAQIXQ010002159.1:0-11499 GCA_034700485.1 Pseudosinella alba | reverse complement strand
AAGCTCAATTCAGTTCTATCAATTATTCAAAGTAGCCTTTAATATTCTTTCAGATAAGCTGACTATCTGAAATAGATATTATTCCTAGCTTGTGTCTCTATCTCTACGACAGCAGCATTAACGTCACACAGGTACTCAGCTCATGATTTGCAATGTTGAACGGGGTCTGCCTATCAACATAATTCCCAGATCCAAATCTCACCGCGATCCTCCCCAATGACATGGCCACTTTCTTATGCAAGGCTCTTCCCACCCCACCTCCTCCTCTCCCCAAGTTCCTCTTAGCCTTATCCAAACATTTCGCCGACTGAGCCAAAACCTCGGCTGCTGTAGTAAATATGTAAAGACAACAAATTCCATTTCCAAAAGCCAATGGAAATATGGCAAAACCTGGCATCGGAATGACCTGATGCATTTTCACGCAAGCGTACAAGCCCACTACCACAATCACCCAGTCTCCAAAGATAATTGTGGGGATCATCAAGACTTGAAAGTTTTGATTGAAGATTTCTCCCAAAACTTGGACTTGGTTGTAGAGACGGAATTGTTCAAGTTGGGAAGCCTTTGTTGCCCCACCCATATTAAAATTGTCCGCTACATGGTGTACATATTCCTTTAGGCAACCCAAGGCCACAAAAATCTCGCTGAAAATGTGGAACAGTGTAGTTGAGGTAATATACCACCACAAATAGATGTCAATCAGGTTAAGTAAAAGTAGCCAAAACCACCCACATGTGTGACTGGAGGTGCAATCATGTTCTCTCCAGGTCATGTAAATATATCCCAAGAAGGGTGGCATGCAAGGACGGACGTAGAGAAGCCCCCCGACAAGTACTGGGACGGCTACGCTGGAGAGGATCCCCACCAATTGGAACAGAGTTGTGACCCGGGTAGTCTGATTGACTGGGTTGTTTTCTGAGGCGGGTTAAGAATAAGTGAAATATGAACTGGGTTTTGGTTTAATTGACTTGAATTAGGTAGTTAATGAATAATTTCGTAAGTTATACCAATCCCATTATGCTCCTCAAACAGCAAGAAGGAACCAAGTATGTCCAGAAGGCCATTCCCACCCTCACGGACAAAATTCAGCCTCATCGCAAAACAGACAGGCGGCCCCGCCACAAATATCAGAGCCACTGATTTGTCGGTGACATCCATTCGCTCCCAGGTTATTAGATAATTGATCAGGATGATCAAGCTGTATATGAGATGAATGGCTACATTCAGTTTGAACCTCAACTGATTCCACTTTGAGACGAATGGATTGGGAAGCTGATTCTCCTTCTGCCATTCCAGCGGAGAGAATCCCATTTTTGCTAGGAGGTGTAGGTGGCATTTTGCCAAGGGGATAAAGGATTTGAGCATATTCAAGGAAATATTGCTTTTTGTGTTCCTGTAGGTACGATTCGTTACGCGGCCAATTTTGCTATGATATAAAATATTTGTTTAAGATATTTCTCCAAATATTATTTTATATTAGTCGGACAATTTCGTGTTATTTGAGACGAGAGAATTAATATTAGAAAATAAATAGCAGGTTACCGACAAGCAGTCCTGATATTAGAATAAAACCCAAAATATTTCTCAAATATTTAATGAAAAATATCGAATTAATATGGAATCATGTGGAAAGGTGTCATTAAAATAGGGAAAACAATTAATTATATATGTCTAATATTTAAAATCTCTATAGAGTAGGTATGTCAGTTAACCCGGGTTTTGATATTAAAGTCAATTATGCATTTAGCCAGCACGAAATAATGAGATGTTTACGTGGCTCACAAGTACCATCACTCAGTCATACAACGCCAAATTCAATAAAAATTTGCATACTAGGGTATTTTTGCATGGAAAAGCCGAATATGACCACCGTTTGTCTGCATGGGCCCCCCTTTCCCCAGAATCGGAGGGCGAAGTTGACAGGGGGTGAGGTAAAAGTAATGTAAAATGGGCTATACCTACAAGTACTATGTCAGAATATACTAAATTTAGGACGTAGATTTTGAATCTGCTACTTATTTATTGATATTAAGTATACTTACGATACATTTCCGTACATTATGTACATATTATTGTGAATAATAAATTAATATAAATATATTTACTTTCTAATTTAAATCAAATTCACAGCAATAATATATTTACATATAATTTATATTGCTGACAGATATTTTATATTTATATTTAGTAAAAAAGTAAAACTAGACAATTTAGTTGATCACCGTAAATTTGGGCCCTTTATCATACACGAGGTATTCTTGGAAGAAGTGCTCAAAACACAACATCTTCTCGCACCAGCTACATTTGATAAAACAAATGTTCTTGCAATGCTTCTTTTCGCATGCACTAAAGCAAACTTCTTTTACATTTTTATAGTAGGTACGACTATATTCAAATATGCCAGCCTTCAACAAGCAATATCTTATTATTTCTTTAAAAGTTGGGCCAACGATTGAATTTTAATGTATCATTCCTATCAGTTATCCTTATGTCCAAAATGTTAGCGTGAGTAAACATTTTTTGACAAGATATTTTAATTGCAGATAATAAATTTCAATATAAATTTGAATTGGTTGAAATAATTCTATATTTTCCCCATAATTAGATAGCAGATCCAAAATCTACGTCCTAAATTTAGCATATTCTGACATCTTATTTGTATGTATAGCCCATTTTACATTACTTTTACCTCGCCCCCTGTCAACTTCGCCCTCCGATTCTGGGGAAAAGGGGGCCCATGCAGACAAACGGTGGTCATATTCGGCTTTTCCATGCAAAAATACCATAGTATGCAAATTTTTATTGAATTTGGCGTTGTATGACTGAGTGATGGTACTTGTCAGTCTAACAGTAGGTAAATACATAATGTCGATAATGATTAATGACTTTCCTTTCCACGCTTCCAAATTCTAACCATATTTCAGTGTCTTTATGCTTCAATCTAATTTGCCATAACCAAAGAATTTTCAATTTCTTCCGGAGCCAATGCCTGTTTTTCAGTTTAAAGAAACGACCACGACCTATTAAATTATTCTCTTTTAATTTTCGACCATTTCAGAAAGCGCCATTATCATTATAGCACATTATTGCTGTTGAGTTGTAACAAACCAGTCTTCCAATTGCTTAATTAAATTTTATTTGATTATTTATTTATTAATTTTATTTCAGACAATGAATGAGTAGTACAAGTTCCATATTTTTGTAAGCACTTTTGTAATTCACAAGCTTTCATGTAGTATCAAAAACAGAGACTTTCATACATTTTTTTTTGATTATTATATAAATAAGTTTGAGTTAATAATTGGCTTCACAATACTTCTGTAAGTTTCCCCAACACGTGTTATTATATTGGATGAGCAGCCATACTTCTTCCAAGAGTATCGAAATTCCGACTGCCCCCGAAAAATTGATGGTAAGCTTGATCAGGGACATTAACCTAAATCAATATTCAAATTCTCAAATAGTCTCCTCAAATCATCAACACTATCCTTCCTCCGCACTGCCAAAGCCAGCGGTGAAAGTCCCTCATTATTTGCCATGTTCGCACTTGCCCCATGCTCAACAAGCATTCTTGTCTTCAAACAAACATCCTCGGATTGCTTCCCAAATCGCACAACCTGGTGTAGCGGGGTGTCCCCTCTGTTATTAGCATGATTTACGTCATTTACTCCCAAATCCAGGAAGAATTTCAAAACATGTATACTGCCCAATTGTGCCGCAATATGAAGTAAGCTATTATTTTCCCCATCCCTATGATTAAAATCCACTCCGAATCGAACCAGACGGAGGAACATTTTCAGGCTCCTTTGGCCCGCTACCCAGTAAAATAAAATATTTCTCCCGGCACTATCCACCCCGTTGAAATCTACCCCGGTGGAGTGTAAAAGGGCCAAACTGGACTCCTCCACTTCCAGCCCCAACACTGCCCATTGTAAGGGGGTGGCTTCAGTTTTCCATCCAGGGATTTCAAACAGCGTGGAATAATTTCTTGTCGCGAGGAAAGTGACCATGTCAGTTAATCTGGAGGGGCTTATCGTGGTACCCTCTTCTAATAAAATGTGGAGAAAAGTGCGATTCTCATCGTCCTTAGAAAATACGTCTGCTCCGGTGTCAATTAGGCTTTTCAGGATTTCGAGGTTTTCGCCGTTGTTCTCTTTGGCGTGACGTGCCGCACTGTGAAGAGATGATGTCTGTAAGTGGCTATTTATGTTATTTTCCAGGTGTAGAGACTGCATCCAGCTTTCGTTATTATTGTAGTCGTGGCTAATATTTTGTCCCGAATATGACGATGAGGATGACTGAGCAAGATAATCCTTAGAGTTGAGATCTAAATTGCTATATAAATGATTTTGAGAAAATTAGAAAGTTATTTAGCATTTCACATAAGACGAGATTCTATATTGGTATGAGTCTGATAAAACTCACTTTTGAATTGATGAGCTAGCCGTACTTCTGTCTCCATCCAATTCAATTTTTAATTCTTCTGTAAGAAAGCAAAATTGACAATTTGTAATTTCTGTAATTGTTTTTGAGTATATTTTACATGTACTCATTAATGAATATGTTAAAAATACCTGCATAGCATCGCAAATCTCTCGATTCGAATATCCTAATCAATTCTGGTAAAGTAGCTTTGCTCGCTCTTCGTGCAACCCATTCATCCAGTAACGAATGAATCAAGTCGACTAGTCCTATTATATCTAATTTTAGGTCCTGTCTAAGTTTTTGTACTCTGTCGAGGGGTGTCTCAAGTGCTGAGGCCATGTCCATCCACTTTGTATGGAGAAGTGAAAATGATTTAGAACGTCTTAAAACATTTATTATTTTGGGAACGCGAATGGTTGCATCCTTTTCTGTTTTGCTGATACGAAAATTAAATCCATTGTTCGGGAGTTTCCCATTTTGCCTCCTGGGCACATAACTCGGTTGTCTTGTCGGTTCAGGTTCTTGTTTTCTTTCAATGAATTCTTTTTTCAATTTATCTAAATAAAATTGTATCGATCAAGTAGATATAATTTATTATGGCATGATTAATGTTAACTAAACGACATGGGCCGGAAATGGATCCATAAATATATTTTTATTTTTATACCTACCTGCACAATTTCTTAATCCATTAGATTCTAAAGCGTGATTAAACTCTTGTAAAGTTGCGCTGTTCGCACTAATATAACTCCTGCCCACCCATTCTTCAATCAGGATTTGGACAAGGTCTTCCAACCCTACTTTATCCATAAGTAGATCCTGTCTCAATTTCTTAATTTTCTCGGAGGGAGTATCAAGTTCCCTCGCGATGGACGTCCACTTGTCATAAAATAGGGAGAACACTGAGCCAGATTTTAAGACGGACACAATCCTTGAGATGGGGCATTCTAATTAATTTTGAAATGAGGAGAAAATTATTTTAAGGCTCAGGAAACGCATATTAATTTTTTTCCAAATTTATGAGCATCATATATGTATCTAGTCATAATTATGCATAATTACATTCATTTTAGTCAGAAGATGTGTTAAAATAACGGTTTGGTTTTGGTTCATTACATACCCCTTCCTCCTACAACAATGTCTGAAATGGACATAATATCTAGTCGAAAATATATTTGCGTATAATAAAATTGATTCTTCTCTTCCTCTTGCAACTGTGTACAAAATTATTCTCAATAAAAACTGTGAACTCTCTGTCCGATCTGATTCTGATCCACTTATGAAGTGGAGTGGATTTGAGGGAAATGTTTTTATATAAATAAATGAATGGGTGGTCACTCGTCAAACAAAATGATTAAATAAAGGAATTTAACAAATGAATAAAATCAAATTCTAAGTATGTATGTGCTTAAGTTTTGCTACGTTATCAGAGCTTATCGTATCACTAAATACCGTCAGTATCACTACAGTTTGAATAATTATGAATTGTTTTCGAGTTCCCAGTAAACATATTACGCTGCCTACTAGGTTTTCCCTGTATTCTTCACATTGTGTATTTTTCCAACTAATTTCGATACGCACAACAATATAACTAGGTACTACTACATCCGCTATGGATGCCAGACGCCGAGCAATTAGCAAATATTACATCATGATACAGATCAAGTGCTGACGTATTGACGGTTTGAAAATATCTCCACACCCTTGGTAAGCAAAATTGTACCTCAATCAGACTACCTATAGCATTCCCAGACATTAGGCCTTGGACAATTTTGACCGACTTATCAATTTTAATTACTCCAGTACCACTTCCATACATGTTTCAGGATAAATATTTTAATGCAAATCAAATGCGCTGTAATTGTGTTGACAAAACTCAGTCAACTGATTAGCAATAATGTACGCCGAAAATATGAACATTTGAATGAAGAAATGCCAATTTTTCCACGTCCTCTGACACAAAACCTGGCGAAAATATTTGATAAGTTATGTAATACAAAACCTTTGAGCCAGCTATAAAGGTAACTCATTTAGAGGAAATGTCCATCACTTTTATGAACACGTGCATGATGTCATGATTTTGCTAACTAACACAGTGACCATGTTCATGACATACATAGTGCAAATAATTTAGAAATTTGCTGATAGTGATATAATCTCGCTCGCATTATGAGTAAGCTCACTGGTTTATTTTCAACAAATTGGGAATGATGCGTTTATTGACTTACCCCATATTTGATCTTTTCATAGCAAATCGAGTTTGCTTGAATGAATATATTTCCAGTATTCGAAACATGCGTAATTGTATCATTACCATGTTGAAACATAAACAAATTTTGGTTACCAAGAATTTGTCCACTAATATGGTAAATATTTCTGGTGGAATGTTTAAGGGTCAGTGAGAGTGACCGGTTCCAGCAGTTTGTACATTTTACTGCAACTTCATTTTAGTTCCATATTTATCTTTTATGCTACGTCATGCGAGAGAGAAGCATCTTCAGTGAACATTGAACTAACTGAATCTCTTAATTCCTTTTTATTTGTTAATTTTTGCGAAAAATGTACAAATATCTAATCCCGATATTGCAACATGATAATGATGGAGATTTGGATTACGAAATTGTGGTCGGAAAGCATATGCACTGCCAATGAATATAATTAATTACCTTCCTCGATGAAAGCCTTTTATCATTTTGAACTTGTGCAACATTAGGTCATCCCAGAATATTTGCCTTCATTCAACACTTTACTGAAAAGCATCACATGCAACCGTGTATCGTGCTATCTAGTCGAGTATATTTACACCTCTCGATGAAGATGAAAGTTACAAAAGTCCAAATTTAATGATGAATTTGCATATTTTTAAGGCAAGTATTACTATTCCATCATTGTCATGCTTGTTTAAGTAGCTAAGCTCTCCCGAAGAGTCCTCATAACAAGGTCTTCAGCAAAAAATCATATACTTGAAAGTTTTTTGCCACGTTTTCAAGTCACGTCAGAATGCCAGTGAAATTCATTACATACATTGACATATCTAAACATATCTTTACAATGTAGATTCTACATTACATACGTGTCAGTGCGATGAGCGATGGACCCCATCCGGTGAATTTTATCTCACAGTAGAGTTCAGTTGGGGGTATTCGGGTGCCTATCACCATTCCAATCCCAGCTTGATATTTGCTAAAATAGACACATTTTATTGCTTATAAACTCGATGGAACATGTTCCCCTTGTTGGGATACTTAAGTTAATCTCCAGCAATTACCCTCAATTTTCCAAAGAAATTCAACCTCATCCCCTGTAAAATTGTCGGTACGTGGTGAATACATATTGGGGAGGGAATATCTTTGACAAATAACCTGAACAGCGATCAAATCGTCTTTGGGATGAACCCACAAGTTTCAGAAAGTATGAAAAATACACATGGGAATGGTCGGAGAAAAGACCCATGTGTTAAATACAATGTAAAAAAGGAGTAAATATTAATTAACGATTAATCCAAGTTTATGTTTTAATAACGATTGTGCAAATGTTGTGGAATGGAGCAATTATGAAATATCAATTCCCGAGTTTGGTTTGAGATTGTCATCTAACTTTGGTTATCATTTGATTGACAAGACGTTATCGGTTATGATAGCATAACATTCTATTCCCATTCATAACTGGATGTTGAACTTTGCGAAGTTACCTGTAAGCTTGCCTGACAGGTGAAAACTCTTATGAATGGTTGACGCAAGCAGCTCATTTTTGCTAAATAATTAATGAATTCCAATCAAATGATAATTTGACACGTTTTTACATATCAGGAGTAAATCACTCAGAAAACTCAAATACATCATTCATTGTCTTCATTGAGGGTTGGGAATCTGTCCCAGGTTCCAGATGCCAAGCTATTTGATTGTATACATGCATTATGCTTGGGTAGTCTCTTCTGGACATTAGTTTGGCGAGAAATATCCGGAGTTTTGAAATCTTATTCGGAAATATTGACCTGATTACAGATTTATCAAATCGGGAGATGGCAAGGAATCATGTTAAGATTAAATAGCCTGGGGAAAATAGCGACTGGAGAAGCAACCGGAAGCAAAAACCAAAATTTCAAAATGGCAGTCCTTGGTTCATTTGATTTAATCATCATTATCATTTAAAAAATTATATCTTGTAGAGCTAGAAATAAATCATCTAAATCTATTCTCCACATGCATACGTTAATTCTGATTATGCATATCATAATCATACTAATTGCACGACACGTGCATCATCATCGTACGCAGATCATGTTATATTTATTGGCATTCTTGCCCCCGTGACATGGTATTAAGCCTGCTTACGTGTAACCACCTTAATTACTTGTACCGATCAAATTCAGCTACGTAGTATTGATCGGAGTATGTAGATCTTCTAGACGTTTAGACTTCGTCTAGCCTAAATCGTCAATCCTGAGGAAAATATGTCATCTCGTAATCACACGTGCTACTTTTTACCTTACCTGCGCCAGAGTCGCATACTTTTGCAGGATTTACGTAACCCCAACTTTACGCAAGCCATCCTCTCAAAGGAATCCGACACGGATTATGACGAAAAGTCGGCAGGAACAATCCAATTTAGCCTTCGGATCGGCGACACCAAAGCATTTTGCCCATTGTCTTGACGCAGTTGTCAACGCACGCCCAAGATGCTGGCGCAAGACGATGTGACGCAATCTCCCAAATAAAAGCAGGCTCCCAGCTTCACTGAGGATCATTCAGTTCTCTCCACTCGTACAACTCAGACTACCTGAAAAACTCCAAAAACTTTGTTTCCACCCGGAAATCAAACAACTCTCTCGCTGATCAACATGAAGGTCTTCATTGTCTTGGCTGTTATCGGGGTTGCTGCGGCTTTCCCCCAATATGGATACGCTCCATATGGTGGTGGCTACGGTGCCAACCAGTATGGTAAGTGGGCTTCGGTTTCAAAAAGAAGTTCCCAGCAATTGGGACGAAATTTGAACTGTTAATAAAACTTGTTTCTCCTCTCCCCTTTTTTCTAGGTGTCGGTGCCAACCAAATGAACGCTGCCCAGGGTTCCAACCTTAACGCCATGCAAGCCCAGGGAAGCCAAGGAAGTGCCCTCAACGCTGGAAACGCTGCCTATGCTGCTGGTCAACAGTCCCAGGGTAGCGGTTTGGCTGCCAGGAACGCTGGTGCCAGCAACAGCTACGGAAGCCGTCAAGGTCAACAGAGCTCCTTCGGCGAGAACTACGGAAACAGCAATGCCTACGACAACAGCCTTGCTGCTGGTCAGGGTAGCCAGGCCTCTGGTGCTCAAGGAAATGCCAACTACTTGAATGCTGCCCAGGGCTCACAAGGATCCATGGGTGCATTGAACGCTGGTCAATATGGTGCCAGTAAGTGAAGCCTTCACTATAGGAAAAGATGTTGGGTGGCTGTTGGGGTATTGAAATCGAACTTGTCTGATTTTAATATGCGACTTTATTCTCTCTTTTCAGTGAACCAAGCCGGATATGGTGCCAATGGGGCCAACCAATACGGGTACATGGGTTAGGAAGGACTTGGTCATCGAATAGGATCCCAACTTGAAAAATATTGATATAAAATGTACTTTCTCTAATCTATCTACCTTCTGTATTTTCTCTTTGTTCAATCTTTCCTGTTGTACCCTTTCTTATTCTTTTTTCTTCCCTTTTACCCTTATTTCCCTGACTAATATCTCTCTTCATTCCGTTAACAAACTTCTTCTTTGTTCCTTTATACTTTTTCTATTTTTCTTATTTCTGTGTAACTTTGCAAATCTATTCAAAATAAATAAATCAGCATATTAAAAAATCTCCAACTGTATTTATTGCATATACTAATGAAAATAACGTACAAATATTCCGCCGTAAGATTGCTCAAATGTTCAGAATTGCTTCTTTAAGTTGGTGAAAAGAGGTCACAAATATTTGTCGTGTGAACTCACATCCTTTTTTATGCAAGGCCACAACTTTCACATAAATAATGGCATAAAAATGCCATGTCAAGTTAAAGAGACTCGCTCGGGAAGGAATTTATTTTTACAATGCTTACGTAAAACAATAGAATCGTCAATTGCACGTGTCATTTTTAGATTACTCGTTTATCATTTATTACTTTACAGCATGTTATGATTTTCTCATAAAATTTAATGCGCATAATTGACAAAAATAAATGCTATGCATATTTTAACTTATTTGTCCTATATTTGAATACTCCTTTTAAAATAGCTAAATTGATTATTATTTAACTTCACAAAATGGGTTATACTATTCTAGTATGCAATACACCCATTTATGATTCCGTGTAAATCACAAAGGCATTGACGGAAAACGCCCAATCAAAAAATTAGCTTATTAAAAGACGATTGTGCATATGGGCTATGACCAAATTTATATTGAATCCATTCGCTTATACGTCCATTTTTCATTCTAACATTGCATATTTTTTCAACCCGTAACGTTTGAAGTGCTGCTTGGATTTTCAGATTAATTCGCCGCAAAAACGTGTCTTTGGAAAACGGAGAATTACCCTGAAAAATGGCATCAAACTCGTTTTGACCCTCAAAGCAAAGCCCCGCAAATTCTTATGCCATTTAATAAACTTGGAAATAAGCCACATCCCCGCAAATTCCACAATCCGGAAGAAGCAATGATGAGCCCAACCCCAAGAAGGGTAAATATTACGGGGATGTTTCGGTAGAATGGTCGCCCCTGGGTTCGGTGACAGCATCGGTGACAGCATTGGTGACAGCAATGGTGACAGCATCGGAGACAGCATTGGTGACAGCATTGGTGACTGCAATGGTGACAGCATCGGTGACAGCAATGGTGACAGCAACAGCATCGGTGACAGCATCGGTGACAGCATCGGTGACAGCAGTCCCTTGTTGCTGATTGCCAGTTAATAAAGAGAAGATGAGTAACACCTTGATCACGAAGAAAACAAAACAACAAAAGAAACATGGAAATTAATTAACTTCTTGGCGTTCTTACACTACGTAGATGAAGATGATAGCCAAGGCTGAAAACCTGGAACAATGCGGAAGTGTAGCAAT
>JAQIXQ010002158.1:0-11503 GCA_034700485.1 Pseudosinella alba | reverse complement strand
ATATAGCCATCATAAAATAATCAAAATCTGAGACCTACCCCAAAAAACCTCTCCACTCCATAAAAAACATGCTCACATAAATCCATCCCTCAAATACCTCCAGTTATATGTTGAGTCATTTCCTTTGGTCATTGATCTGTCTCACAAGCCGAAAGTCCGGATAAGGGAAGAGATTCAGACTGCATCCATGTACCGATCCAATATCTGGGAATTGCTCCCAAAACTGAAGGAAGTTAAATTATTGAAGGAGGAATGGTTCTACATGAAGATGACTGTAACGAAATCGTGGAACTTCAACCGGGATAGTTACGATAGCCATGAAAGGAGTCGAAAGCAGTTGTGGCGTCCGTTCCATGAGGAGAAGGTGGAGTATGCCACGCTTCGAGAGGATATTAGCAACATGCTTGTCAAGATGATCCCCCGCGTATTTGATTGGTGATGGTGATGACTCATCCAGTGACTCAGATTGAGATTAAATGAGGAATATAATGAATTTAACGGATGGATAAGTTTGTTAATTATATTGATGACCTGCTGTTAACATCAAATGAGTCATTAAAGCGATGTAAAATTGAAAAAAAAAATATTCGCATTTTCCATCGGAATACCAAAGAAAACAAATCCTTAATTAAAAAAATATTTTCATCCATTCTTTATTATAAGTCATAATAGGTCACTCATTGCATATCTCAAGAGAGATAACTTAACTAATCGTATGATTCAAATATGGAATTGATTGAATGAGTTGAACTAACCAAGAGCAACGGCAAAGCTTGTTCGTGGGAACTAGGAATTAAATATATAAAATATATAATTTATAATTCATTTGAGAGACAGATTCAGACTATGACCTAGATGGGCAAAATGACATGCATGCAAAAAAGAATGAATGAAGTTTCAGCGTTATTCCCATAAATTGATAAACCATGTACAAATATTATATTGAGATGATAAGGACATATTTTTAACTGCAGTCATGCCTTCCCGGAGTGGTGTGCACATCCATACTGGAGATTAGAGATGAGCAAATTGAGCTTATCAGAAGCAAGCCAGGCCAGAGAGGTGTTAAAAGTGGTTGGACGACGTTGCATATTTATACCAAAAGCAAAAGTTTGTTGTGTCTGACATGTTATGTATCGTGGCTGCATTTCATCATCAATCTTGCCCGATCCTTGTTATGTGGACAGATATTTCCCACGTTTAATTAAAATAATTCTTATTTCATCTTGATAGAATAGAATCCGGAATAGTTTTACTAGTGAATACCGATGAGCAGGCAGTTTTACTACTTTTACTATTTAGCAAACCGGAATATTTAACGAAATATTTTGTCAGAGATGTCAGACCACACACTCTGTGTCTTTCCGGAAGAGGTAAAAGTTGTTAACTGAGATTGCCCTAGGTAACCGTTTATGCAAAAAATGTTCATGGCCGATATAATTATTTTCATACCTTCACTAAACAGGTTTGGGAGATGATCCTGCACAAGCTGGAGGATTCCAGAGATAGTTGGAACGTTTTTCGAGCCTACCGTTGCCTTGATGCTAATACGACCATACAGAGGAAGAAACATTTTTGGCTGCTTGGCTTGGTAACAGCTCACTTGTGCATGTGCCGCCAATTAAGTTAATTTTGGCCGACCCTAATGCGGAGTCACCTCCCATGCAAATGTTACGGCAACTCTTTGTTAATTGCAATTGCATTATTAATTTAGATTCTTCCCCACCTCGTCCCATGGCAGTATTCCAAGTACATAGACGAAGCAACTCTTCTTAAATGTCGCTTGGTCTGCAGACATTGGGCCATCGCAGTGGATTCCTACCTGGAGAGCCTACCCCAATTAAATGCTTACAACAATCAGGAGTCTCCACAAGGCCCCGGTAAACCCTACTGGAATACCAGAACCTACTTAGAAAAAGAATATTACTTGGGAGATCGATTCACCATGCCAAACTATTTGGGAGGAGTTAAATTCGACCAAAGTGATTTAAATGAACCCAAGCCCAAACCAATCGCACAGTTTCTTAAAGACATGGAAAATCATCCACCAAGAAGGAACCCATTCCTATCAAGGACCCTGTCCATCACCATGCCAAATGAATTCAGGGAAGAAGACAATGACAGAATGCAACTGTTGCTGATTGACACAATTGCCTTTCACCAGCGATTTGGAGACCACGTGTGGTTCTACCACATCGACTTCCGGAATGACATCCTTGACCCCCGCCTGATATCAGAATGCTTTGGCAAGCTACCCAATTTAAGACGGCTTCACATAACTTTGTACAATGACCATCCCACCCCCACTGATGTAGACATTGATGCGTTGGTGACATCGCTCGATGCCGGGTTACCCCATTTCCCCAATTTGGAGACATTTGGCATCGACACATCCTTCGATGTCCTTCGCAAGTTCATGATCACCCGGTTCTCTCCTCAAATCCGCCGATTTGAGCTTAAAATCCATGGCTGGGGTCAAGACTATCCCCATCAGTTTCCCAACCTGACGGAGTTAGAGGTCACCGTTAAAAATGCGGATGATGTCCCCATCCTAAGGAACCTTCTTATGACATTGGAGGCTCCGAAGCTGGCCAAGCTCCAGTTGATTCTATGCAGTGGGGACTTTGGCGTCCCGGAGGAAATTGGCTGCTGTACTTTCAGTATTGAGAAGGATGTCTTCCCCTGGCTCAGGAGGTTCCCAAGTTTAAAATACTTCGATTTTGGGGAGGAATGCAGGATGGTCATCATCCTGGAAAGGGGGGCCTTGTCCCCCCAAATGGATTCCATTCCTTCCCTCCAGTTCATGGCCATTCGGACTTCCCTCCACATGAACTTTAACTACCTGCGATGCCTCCCATCCCTCCAATACCTCCAACTATATGTTCACTCGGAGCCCACTGTATTGGATCGCTCCACCAATCCGACTGTAAGAATCCGCGGGGAGCTGGAGCATGCGGACATGTACAGGTCAAATATTTGGGAGATGATCCCCAGCTTGAAGACTTTGACCTTGCTGGTTGAGGACTGTGAGGATTGCGGGATCTTAGCAAAGTGGGTCTTTACTAGACAAGGATATGTGCACCAATTAAGAAAGGGACTGGCATCAACTTATGATGAGGATCGGCCACTAAGGCGGGATATAATCAACTTCCTAAACTATTCCATGAGGTATGGGAGCGGTGCCCCGATTTCCAGTGATAGTGAAGATACTAGCGATGACAGCGAAGACAGCGACATTAGCTCAAGTGACGAGAGTGACATTGAAAATGATCCATAGGTTAGTTAATAGTTAATTGGACTAGAGTTTAGATGATACAATTTAATTGTACTGCTTATACTGCTTGACAGTAATGCTATAAGTCGGCAGACAATGTCAGAAAAAAAAAGAAATAAATAACAAATTCATTTAAATCAGTAAAATCTTAGCGCATTCATCACTCCTCAAATATATATATGGATGTCTTAATTAAACCAATTCCGCTTGGGCGGATTCTCTTCTGGTGCAATTACAATTGCATTTTTATGTGATAACTTAATTGATAATTTAAGTTTTCGTAATTGTTATATGAATTTTATTACTGCAATAGGTTAAGGTGGAAATTGCAAAAGGTGTCCAAATCTATAATATACCTTGTGGCAAAGCGGTGATATAGCATAATAGCTAGTATTCTATTGCAAAAAGGGCTTTGTGGGCTCAAACTGTACTGCCTAGTTAACGTCGGGATTAGCTATGCATCGTCCCACACCCATCATCCATGCTTTAATTCTAGTTAATTAATCAATTATCTTCCTTTACTCATTGACCCTGTTTCACGCATGATGAACAGTGATGATCATTAATCTCAGCTTAAGCAACGGGACTGGAGGCATGACTTGACTTGACGAAGCCTCTCCATTTCCGTGTTGGTAAGCTCGCAAGGAATGGAATTAAAGCATTTTTTATGCAGGGGATCCTTCGTCCAAATCAGATAGACTCACTTCACCTCGCAGGCCTACCTCTGAGGAAATGCCTTAAGTCTCGAGTTAAATGTTTGGGAGGATTCTAAATTAACTCACACGTGTGTAGAGCTGGAGCAGGGACAAGGTCACGTCACAGTAATGGAGCTTTAACCATTAAACTGCGAATGAATATTCCAGTGACTAAATTTGTACAACATTAAATAAGAGCACAAGACATTCAAGGCTGAAATCTGAAAGGAAAGTTGACAAATATGCTGATTATTGATTAGTCTACTCATTTTACACATTGCTGATTGATGCTTAATGCAGCATCCACATCACAACAAATTAAAATAAAATTAACGGTAGAGGCAATAACTACTAAAATAATTATCCTTGTACCGCAAACTACAAACTGTTTGACTAATTCTCAAGGAAAAAAACCCAAAGATGCTGCAAAAATACATACTTCAGCATTGGCTTGGCAAAGTTAATCCTACCCACTTCTGATAACATGCCCATGCAAAGAGAATGGAACATGAAACGTACGGAAATGCACATTTTAGTCATTCACGGCACTCCTCCACAATCCAAGCTAAACTAACTTGGATCTGGTTGACTGAACACGTAAAACTTAATGAACAATCAACTTGCAAACAGGATTTATGTAAATACAATGAATCCTCCATTAAACTTACCAATACAGCAAAGATCTCATCAGTTTCCTCAACTGCAACCATATTTGTTCCTCTCTCCGGTTACTACAAACCATCAGTAATCATTTACGAGTGGCTTGAAATGGTTTCGGAACATCCCATCGATGTTTCCTCTTCTATATATTCATTTAAAATACTCCAATCTTGATCAGACATAATTTATTTAGTTTTAGTAAACTTGCTGAAAGATGAGGGGCAATTTGAGAGAATTGATTGTCACATTAGCATTATCTACATGCATTGCTAACTCTTCTGGAGATGGAGTTGGAGAAAGGAGATTGGGAAGTCACTCGAGGATTCCTGGTGGGGGCAGGGTTCCACCCTCACTTGTGAGCCAGCGACCCCTTCAAAGAACAAAAGTGGGAATAGAAAAACCCATTTCTCACTCCCGACATCATCCGCTTGACCCCCTCACCAAAAATGAAATCGACATGACAGTGGGCATAATTAAGAAGTTCCGTTCGGACAAATTGACATTTAACTATATAACTTTAAAGGAACCGGAAAAGTCCCTATTGCTCCCGTACTTCCTCCAAGATAAGCCTCCACCACCTGGGTCCGTCCCACGAAAGTCCTTCGTCATCCTATACGACCGGAGGAACCAAAGGACCTACGAGGTCACCGTGAATTTGGACCGTCGGCAAGTGGAGAAATGGCAGGATGCCACCATTGGGGTCCAGCCATCCATCACCGCAGATGAGATGGTAGAATCTGAAAGGATCGCCAGGGAGGACCCGGAAGTGATCAAGCGGAGTAGGAAGTTGGGATGGACGGACATGAGCTTAGTTAATGGAGATCCCTGGTCCATGGGATATGTTGGGGATAGGCCTGAGTACCAAGGAAGGAGGCTGATCCAACTTTACATGTATGGCAAGAACTTTGAAGAGGACAATCAGTATGGTAAGTTGCCATTCATTTCACGCATAATTTACTTCGGATAATTAAGTTGATGTCCCAAAATTACAATTTTTTTCAGCTCATCCATTCGACTTCCTGGTAATAGTGGACATTAACGAAGGTCGGGTGATCAACATTGAAGACTTACCCACCCATGGGGGCTTTGACGCCACCAACAAAAATGGAAATACTGTTCCAAGGGACTCCTCAAATTACGAGCCCCAACTCAGAGATCCCTCCACCTTCCGCCAAGACCTGAGACCCCTCAACATTTCCCAACCGGATGGGGTCAGCTACTCCATAACTGGGAATGAGGTTCGCTGGCAGAAGTTCAAATTGCGCCTGGGATTCAGTGGGAGGGAGGGTCTCATCCTTCACCACGTCAATTACAAAGATGGCTCCAAAGTACGGCCCCTATTTTACCGGATGTCCTTGGCTGAAATGTTCATCCCATATGGCGACCCCCGCCCACCCTACCACCGGAAGCATGTCTTTGACGAAGGGCAATATGGGATTGGGTTCAATGCATTTGAACTCCGACCCCAAATGGATTGCTTGGGGGAGGTGGCCTTCCTTGATGCCCTCCTGCATAACGAAAATGGGGAAGTTAAGAGAACCCCAAGAGCAGTATGCCTGCATGAGGAAGACGCCGGGATATTGTGGAAGCACACGAATTTCCGAACCGGACGGAATACCGTGGTCCGCTCCCAGCGGTTGGCGATCACTTTTATCGCCTCAGTAGGGAACTACGACTATATCTACTCCTGGCACTTTTACCAAGATGGGACAATCGAGTTTAATGTAAAGCTTAGCGGGCTCCTAAGTACAAACTTGTTGGCCGTGAACGCCACCCCGGGAGCGCATGGCTCCATTGTATTCCCACAAATTAACGCCCAGTACCATCAACACTTCTTTGGCCTCCGGTTGGATCCCGAAATCGATGGGGAGGCGAATTCTGTCGCCACTTCCGACATGGTTCCCCTCCCACAGCCAACCGGCTCACGAAGGAATCCATATGGACAGGGCTTCACCACAAGGACAAGGGTCCTTCGTACAGCCGGGAGTGCAAGGACAAACATTTCCCCCCAGAATAGTCGAACTTGGCATATTAGGAACCCCAACAGGAGGAATCCTTACACGAAGGAGCCAGTTGCCTATAAGTTGACGCCGTCGGCAGGGCCCAATTTAATGATGAAACAGGATAGCCCCCTTCGTGACCAAGCGGGATGGCTGGATTACAATACTTGGGTGACCCCATACAATGACGATCAAATGCACCCTGGAGGATTCTACTTGAATGGAGGACTTTCTGAATGGGTGGGGAAGAACTTGACTGCAAACGTGGAGAACACTGACATTGTCTTGTGGTATAATATGGGGATTTCCCATATACCAAGAACAGAAGACTTCCCTGTGATGCCGGTGGAGTAAGTCAAAGTGGAATTATTCAATGAATATCCTCTTTTTTTTTTTACTTGACTGTTGACAATTACATTTCTTTGATTTAATTTTTGCAGGACCTGCGGAGTTATGCTCAAACCGATGAACTTTTTCACCCAAAATCCCGCATTGGATGTTCCCCCTCCGGGACAAAGTAGTAGAAGGGAGGAGCTGTAGTTTATTCTTCATATACTATTTTTTTATCAATATACTGGCGTAACTGGCCAAGGGATAATATTTTTTTGTAATTGTTGAAGAATGCAATTTTACAAAAAAAAATAACTGAATAAATCAACATATGAAGCAAAATTGAAATGCGTCTCTTCTACATGCTCCGTTTTTTTTTGCAACATGCAACATTTTATTATGTGAGCATGCCTACGACGTGACGGACGAGAAAAAATGAACAGGGCATTTGCAGTGGACGTTTTTAAGAACATGGTGGATCGGCTGCTAACTGTTTTGCTAATTTATTAGCTTAAACGGGTAGGATGGGACTAAATTTTACCAGCCAGAATGTCACAATGTAACGATGGCCATATTGCCAAGATATACTAATATTGTTAGGGGCATCCTTATATACATTTGAAAGGTAAAAGGTAAAATGTTTATAAATTGTATTAAAAATTCATGAAAATAGTTGATGAAACTTCCTTGCACGGCATTTAGTATATATAATATGACAAGCCTTCAAAATATTTAGCCTCATTTCTATCATATTACCATAACTATAAAACTATATAAAATTATGTAAAACTTTATAAAAAAAAGTTTGTATAACTATATTTAAAAAATGTGAATTTTATTTCTTTGCTACTGCTATTTCTAAGTGGATTCTAAATGTTGATCAAAAAATTAATTGTCTATGGGAATAATACTAATCAGTATTTTGCAACTTTCAGTATTACAATTAAGTTGGATTCTGGAATAATTAAAAATTATTAATCTGGACCCTTCCGACTTTCAAATTTTTATACTGATCTTGATATTGATGATGCGATGAAGATGCTTGTGATAAGGAAATAGTAATAAATAATTTACAAAACAATTACTTACTTGCATGAATAAATAGAGCATTTATTTTGATATAAATCATATCCGTAGTCTAAATCACCTAAATATAATCAATCACACATGAATTACATATAACTCATTTCCCACAAGTTTTCTTTAAATTTGATAACTTAAATATCATAGTTAGTTTTACCATTAGCTAATATCTATGTTTTACTGGAGCGTATAAAATGCAAAGTTGAATCAGTTAAAAATTTCAAGATGATCATGAGGTGCATTGGGGTCGGCTCAAGCCCACGATGCTCATCATTATCATCTACACTTTTAATTTTAAACTTAACATCACATTTAATATAAATAATCCTACGACGTAGCCAGTAACAACCGCAATTCCCGGCCAGACATTTGGATGAGTGAATCCCCAAGCCCGACTGGTAATGGAACGGGCAGCCTCGGATGCCAGGGTACATGGCAGTGCCTTCATCATGGCAACAAAAAATAAAATGTCATACCGTTTTTCCCTTTCAAATCAACCGATTCTAATTCAATCATAATCACGAATCAGCCACAAATTATCTTTTTACCTGTGCAATTTTCGCCATGAAAGGATACATTCCTTCTATTGGCCACATGACACCTACAGGAAAAACAGATAAAATTGAGTTCGCCAGTGACATAAAAAAAACTTTTAAAAAATTAACTACCTCAATTTGTTATTATCTACTTACCCGAGAGGAAAAGATTTGGGAAGAAACAAGCCATGGTAATCATGGCAGCTTGAAGTTCTCCCGTGCAGACTATTCCAAGCAGAAATCCTGAATGCCATTAAACATGCCACACGTGAATTTCAATGAAATATTTTCGAATACTACATGTTTTATGATTATTAATTACCTAATGACACCCCAGCGTAACCACACATGACTGAGAAGCCATAAGCCAGCAGGTCACTGCCCTTAATCGGAATTAGAAACATTTGGGTCATCACAAGGTAGGCGGCTAATGACTGGAGGAGGAGGACAGCAAACTCAGCAATTGAGTAGGCAATCATGATCTCCCACATAGCCACCCCGCTCACAATGGACCTGTGCAGGATCCCATTCCCCTTCTCCCGGATGAAGCGAATTCCCGTTATTACCACAGGGAAGAAAGTCAGGAGCCTTCAAAATGTAAACAAAATCAAAACAGTTTAATTTAAATGACACCCAACATAAGAAATATTGTCCATTAGCTATTTCTTAGTCTGGTGCTTACACAACTCCCGTTCCAGGACCGATGAACTCCCGAAAGTTGGTTTTCTCATCTCCAAAGATTGGATTTCCATACTATGTCGTAATTCAATTTATATTTTAAACTCCCAAATGAAGTGGATGTGATTTCATTTTATTTATGAGGACATTAAGGTAAATGTAAATACCTTCATTGGGAATTCCAAATGTCGCTTGTCATAACCACAGTCGTCCATCAGCTCCATCGCAAACTTCTCAAATGCGAAGAGAAAATTATATTCGATGGTGGTGGATATGATATAATCTGTAATTAATAATTTATTTCTATTAAGAAACTGATCATGTGATCCGAATTCGGGGTGCAATTAGTTGAAGAACTGATATGGACGTACTTGAGGCATCCATTCTGACATTAAATTGGGTCGAGTTGATTATGGATTCATCCGGGCTTTGTCCAGACTCTACTCGATCAAAAAGGGCTGCTGAGAAATTAGAAGGGAATGTCACATAGCCCCAGCTAGTCCCATCTTCGACAGCGGCTATTGCAGTGGACTCCGTTTCATGAGGTTCCTAAACATAATTAATGATAACTTAAACTTTGCCATAATAATTTAATTTAACTAGTTTTACAAATTAAATGAGTATTTTACCAATATTAATATATCCTTCTTAAGATAAGTCAGGTAACGACAACTTAAAAGATCCATCGAACACTCCCCGACAGTGGGAGTTACGTTATCGCATGAGTAAATCTCTCCATTCACCAAGCCTATGTTTAAGTCGTGGGGCTCTTGGCCCTGAGACACCAGGCCGAGGCCACCCACACAGGCGGCACAAAGGATGTTGAAGGCAAGTAATCTTAAAAATATTTAATGATAATGATATTATGATATGATAAATATTTAATGATGATTGTCCTCTATAAAGAACCTTGACATTCAACTTTCCAAAATAAAAATATGGAATTTCACTTACAATGGATTTCTAAGCATCACGGCGAAATTCTTCCCGATCAACGCACCAATCCGGACGAGAGAGTCCTTTGCTATAGGATTTTGCTTGCGTAACAACTTGGCCATGTTACTGGGGGCTAATATAATTTAATATCGTAATTAGTTAACCAGTACAAGCTAAAGTAACATATGCTGTTTTTAAAAAATATTCAGTAAATTGATTGTAAAATTAAGTACCTTTCACTTCCGGATCATTCCCGAAACTGGATTTACGGATATATCTAAATCTATCCTCTCGTCTGGACAAGTCTAATATGATCTGCTCCAGATTATTTGTTCCATGCTGGGCCATCAAGCGATCAGTTTGTCCTTCCTCTAATAGTCTCCCGTTTCGCAAGAAGCCAACCTTAATCCCGAAAATATTCCATATTACATCACAACGTCAGGTAAAACTATTTTTATTTATTTTGATAATTCTCTTACATTATCAGCTCCTCTACATTCTTCAATATAATGGGTTGTGATGATCACAGTTGTCCTTTGCCTTTGGACCAGTTTCTTTAGATGAAGCCATACGCTGTAAAAAAATCGATTGAGTGGACATTAGCTTGAATAATATCACTGATCAAATATCAATTTGGTTTTGATTTCAACTTAAAGAAAATAAATGATATAAATTTAAAATTACTTTTGTCGGATCAATGGATCCACACCAACCGTCTGCAAGCAGATAAATATAAAACTAGCAGTTAGAATTTGACTGGTCATTTGCATAAGAATCAAAGAAACAATTTTTTTAAAATAATATGTATGTCATGTCATGAAATATTTGCTTACCGGCTCATCTAATATGAGTAACTCTGGACGGCTCAGCAGTGCCACAATTAAGGAGACACGTCGCTGTTGACCCCCACTAAAATAATTTTACAATAAAATGACTAAATATAAAGTCCGTCAAATATAAATATTTCATATTTATACTTGACAACATTGCAATTTTCAATCCGATGATCCAATATTACCTGAGAGATTCGATCCGTATTTGTCCTTTTGGCAATGACAACAAGTCAACCAGAAACTTCCTCGCCCGTTTAACCCCATCCCTTGACATCCCGTTTAAAGTGCCAAAATAATTTAGCGTCTCCTTAATAGTAAATTCCCCATACAGGGAAATGTCCTGTGGCATATAGCCAACATTCCTCCCAGGGACGCCAACAGAGGTACTCCCGGGCTTCTGCCCAAATATCCAAATATTCCCCTTGTCCAACTTTTGGAGGCCCACAATACAGGAGAGCACTGTGGTCTTGCCTGAGCC
>JAQIXQ010002157.1:0-11515 GCA_034700485.1 Pseudosinella alba | reverse complement strand
GAAGGTGAATATGGATTTAGGCCAATGGCACCAACCACACCCTTAACAGCTCCATCCCCAACAGCAATGCCACTGGTCTCAGAGGGTCGAGTCCGACTGGGATCGTGAAAGCGGCATAATATGGAGCAGTTGGTCCAACCATCTAATAGAAGCCCACTGACGAGAATTGGCACATTGCCCATTACTCCCACTATATTTGGCTGGAAGTGCAAAATTTGCTCCCCAGAAAAATTATCAATTTGTGCGCCCGGAAGTCTCAGAGAGGACTCTACTCCGAAGACAAACTTACCCTTATTTGCCACCCCTCCAATATTGCTAGAATTTGATATGTCCCTGAATCTATCCGAGCAGGAGCCCTGAAGTAGATGCAATGGACGGCCATCACCGAAATCGAAGCCAGCTCCCCAATATTTGTTGACATAGGCCCATTCAATTTTAACGTAGTAGAATAGGACAAATGACAAATGTTTACTATGGACGAGAGCCAATTGCGCTGTATTTACAATGGCCGCATTCGGAGAATCATATGATGGGATATTTTTCCAAGTGACGATGAACATCCCGGTCAAGTCCAATGACTTCATCTTAAATTCAGGAAAGGCTGAGACGATGTCGTTCCTGGCCTTTCGGAGAAAGGAGGGCCGGCTCGTTTCCATGTACAACAGTTTAGCCTCGTGCTGCTGTCCTGCCCATGACCTAAATGTCATTACGATTGGCTGGCCTCTAGTTTCTGGACTGCAGAATGATGCGTATACAACTGGCTCAGCTAGAAAAAGAGGTAAGCGTGTTCGAGATGGTATGGAATAATAATTATAATTGCTAATGTGCTTCTAAATACAACTAGTGATAACCTTGAGTAATTTGTTTAATGGTACATACCTATGGGCCCGAATTCCACGTATCCATGACCACTGATGATTATCGACTTATAAGTTTTGTTGAATAGTGTGAATGGTGATGCAAAATTAACACGGAGAACGCCATCGCCACTACCGAAGTTGTGTATACGGCTTCCATCCGACTCTTCATGTGGAAACAAGTCTGCTTCGGTGAGGGTGTGGACTGACGTTGCGTGAACGATAAAAACAAAAATGATGAATATTTTCGAATGCGTCATCTTTACTGCCCCCTCACGGAAGCAAAAAGTCCAGCTTTTAATGAGTAAATTTTAGAAATGGGCATAACATGGGCCACTTTGGAAGTTACTGACACCGGGATGAATTTCTTGACGGTATTGGACCAAGCACGATTACAAACTGAAATCAGTCAAGCCTAACGAAATGAGGGAGGATATATTTGTCAATTCCATGAACCATTGGATTATAATATGAGTATGAGTCACAGTTTAAAATTGTGGCTACTAGGCAGTAGGGATACTGACTGATTGCGACAGAGAGTGGATTTCTCTGGATATGATCTTCACCAATATTGCATATTATCATATATACATAGTAGAAAAATAACACAATCAATGTCTTTCCAAGTGACTGGAGTATGAGTATCTACGCATAGCAAATTGTAATACACATCGCCAATGCATTGCATATATGCCTTCTCCTTGAGCAAGTGATGAAAACTGATATCGGCATCCATTTCCGCAGACGTGTTATCTACCAACAACTACAAAATGATTGTGTTGCCAATTTTATGAATGTTGAGTCTCAGCGAGTTAGTAAGAAAGATTTAGCTATCCATTACCACTGATCGTGAGTCATCGTCATCATTCTTCACCGTCAGCATATCGAATGTCGAAGCATAACAGCAGCATATCAAAGAAAGGATTACGAAAAAGCTTTGCAAACAAAAAAAATCCTTGACTTGACATGTGTCTTGTGACTTCCATATAATACTATACATATGACACCATACTGATGAATATGAAGAATTATAAATTAGTGATAAAAGAGTCCATTTAGGAAATATAGAAATTTTGATTGTGTAAGCTTATAATTAAATAAACCAAAATAGCATATGCTCATTCAATTCCATTCGTTCTTTTGCAAAATATTTCCCCATTTGTATCATTCTAGGAGTTCATAAACTTCCTATCATTATACATGCGTTTTTCATCAGAAGTGAGAACTTATCTGGGAATCAGCAAACTCATGTTGAATGTAATGCGTAAATGAAAGAATATGTAAAACATTTACGAATTCAATCAGCGACAATGATCGGAATTTACACGTAGCAATAAACATGTAATTTGCAAATCCGCTTGTTTTCAGCGTTCGAATTAATTCGGAGTATCATTAGAGTGGCATAAGTAACTGCTTCCTACAGGGTGGATGCCGTGCGTTAATGAGCGTCATTCGGAGGAATTTCATATGCCCGTGTAGTATGATCGTCTGCATGCATACATTTCATTAGCGTCATTCTGATGAGTGCCGGATGCTACTGAACTAGTGTAATCCAGTTGTATCGTAAAACTTCTAAATTTTACCGGCATCTAGTAAAACTTTTCTAGACAAGATTTGTTTAGCCTATCCACAAATACGGTAGAATCAAGACCGGACGGTTGCCATTGATGATATTAAGATGCGTAATTTAAAAATTGTGCACATCAGTAGTTACAATCGGGCTTTACATATACATAATCCCAAACTAACTATGGCCGGTCATATTCCAAAGTGTTACGGCATGTTTGGGTCGAACGTCATCCGATTACGTAAATTGTTTGTTTTAACCTTTTCGGATTTTAGCAGCATCGAAGTCAGCATTATGCCCACAAGAAGAAAACGAACTCATATGCCAATTAACATTCGACAAATATTCACCTGTTAATCTGCTGACTGCTGTGCTTTCGAGTTTTTTTTTTAAATTACAACTAACAAGAAAATATTTTTCGGTTAGCCATCAACTTGGGGTGTTGAGTCAGTGATTCTTGGCCACATTATCTCCTTGATTTTGAATATGGAATTAGTTTGTTGTTTGTGCAAAATCTGTGGGCAGGGGAGCACCCTCCAGCGATAGGCTAAGGGGCTTAACTGATTATTAAGGTGTAAGGAGCAAATATAGCTATATGTTGAAAATATAAGATCCATTATTTTTAAGGAATATGAAAGAACAAATATATCTCGTTTCGATTTGATAGTTTTCATATTTGTAAATGGCAAGTTTAGTGACAGAGATTGTGAACAGTATCTATTAATTATATGATCGCGTCATTACTACATTGAAAGGGAAATCTCTGGGATATTTTTATTACATTTTCAATCCGAAATAATGAGTTTAAAAAAAAATCTTTACATACATGAAATAGCTATATTTGCTCTTTACTTTAAAACGTAAGACACATGGGTATCATTTGATGGTACTCAACAAAACTCAAATTTTTAATTGCCACAAACCATATTCAAAATTAGGACACGAAATTGGACAAGACTCGCTATCTCACCATCCCAAGTTGATCTATAACCCAAAAACGTCCCCTTTCATTGTAAGGTAAAAATGATGACCTGGTTCTCTAAGGCGGCCGCTTTCTGGTCCACCTTAATCCTGCTTGGCTTCACACTGGAAGGTTTCCATGGAAATACACTATTTGACTGTAAAGAGACTTGCCAGAATGAGACAGATGACCACTTGTGTAGCCGAAGGATGACTACGGAGGATGGCTCCGTAAATGGGAAACCAGTGGCGCTATATAGGTGGATGCGAAACGAGTGTGAGATGAAATGCTATTTTGACGGCAGTAAGTATCAATAGATTTAGAATATTATATTCTGCACATATACTAAAATATCTGCAAGACGCCTCCATTAAAAATGCTAATCCAACATATTTTTTTTAGAGAACCAGAGGGTGGACATGGAACATTGTACCCAGGTCGGTCAAAATATCACAGCCTACAGATGCGAGTACTGGTATTCGGTGAAAAGATATTACCAGCGATGTATGAGAAATGAAACGATCAAGCAGTATTAAACTATTATCAATGAACCGATTTTGATATAAATGTTCCTATCAAAAAAAAATAGCTTAATACGGTCAGAAATAAAATATTGGAGGGTTTTTAATTCATCCAATTTTACAAATTTCAACTCGAACTGAATCGAAATTATTCGATATTGGTCAAAGACGAATCTGATTATCATACTCACAAAGGAGCATACATATATTTCAATACATAAGTCCAATCAAAATCGTTGGTTAACGATTTGTGAGAATAATCAGCAATTGAGGAGGAAGTAGCGCTGGTATAAATATAAAGAAACGAAGTATGCATTTAGGGTAAATGTACTCATTTTTTTTACTTGCAATAACTACCGCGGACTCAGTTTAAAGACAGAAAATCCCACCTCGTTAAAATTAAATTCCTTGTGTGCATATACTTTGCACATTCCATTGCAAAATGCAACTTCTAGTCCTCCCTTCAGAGTAGGAATTAAGGAATACCCTTGGCGATACCATGGAGACTCCTCTCGACACCTCAAAAACAGAGATCAGCTCAATTGGGACGCATATCGCCTGTCAGATTTTTTTTTCAATTCAATTTCACGAAAAACATGAATCCCGTTCAAAAATATGTTTAAGGACCGCTTGTCTTTCTCCGCTGATTCATCATATTCCACTGCCTTTACGTTCAGTTCGTAAGTCCCATCCTCTTCAATGGGAATACTGTAGTTGAAACAGAAAGGTCAGAGTAACTTGTTCTTTCCAGTAATTTATATACAGTGGTCTATCGTGGCCCAAATTATATTTTAGTCAATATTTCTTTTTGTCCTATTGAAATATAAGCAAGCTTTCAATTTGTTTTCGACTACTACATATTTGGTGGTTAGCAAACATGTGAATTAGACATCAGAGGGCTGATCCCCCCAAGTGGATTGGAATTTGGTATACTTGTACCTTTTTTAACAGAACGGATTACAATCGATTGTAATGTTCTCCTTTGCTCTTTAATATTTAGGCATGGGCCCTTTCGTCATATCCCAAGGGAAATGTGAGTTGTCAGGAAAATAAAACTATCAGAAACTACCGATCAACATATGTCTATTTATTTATATTCGGTGAAATAGATTAATTACGTATGTGAACTCCGTTTTCTGATAAAATGATTTTTAACGCGCATCTAAAATTGTTGTGATAATTTTGTGGGTTTGCAATATTTGATTTGCTTTTTTACTTATATTCTACATTATAAAATTGTCATGTTGATAATTTGTCATTTATGAATTCTAAGGTAAACGGGACCCTTTCAAAGGGTTAGAAGTTTAGTCGGAATATTTCATATTTATCTGACATTTTAAAAAAAAGTTAACTACATACGTAATCGTATGCATTCATTCTTGTCAAAGTACGATCTCATCCTCGCTCTGCGTGTATTCTAAAGGAAGTAACATTTGCTAAATCATACAGGCTACATTCAATTTTAATATGTATTACAAATTTAAGTTAGATTTAAAATGCTATCTACACTTGCATTGGAGAATTTCATGCATTTTCAATAAATCTATACTAGTGATGATATCTACTGATATCACTGCAAAAACATATATTGACTGATAACTGCATACTCACATCTATAATTAATCGATATCCTAAAATGAATTAATTTAATAATTAATAACTTCATTAGTAGGCAGAGTCATATTATGTCAGTTTGTCAGGGGATTGTGAATGAGGTTTGGGAAAAAAGGTGTAATTTGCAGAGCCCACGCCAGACGCTCTTGCATCCAACAAAGGAGTAAATCTCACAGCTCAGAGCAGAGCAGAGCTAAAATACAAGCCATACTCAGTGAGTATGGCTTGTATTACTCACTCGTGTTAGTCGTCTGCTCTGGTCACGTCACCTGATCAACACTTGAGTGAAAAGTGAGTGATGCGGCTGGGTGTATTGTTTTGTTTACAACTAACAAAAAAACGAGAGTAATTAATAAGTGCAGCTAGATAAAAGTTAAAAAAAAAAGTTTTAACTTTTAATTACAATTAAGTTCAAAGTCAATCGGAGGTTGTGGACTGTGGAGTCGTTCATCTTTATCAGTGGTTTAAGTACAAAGTATATCATCTCATAATCAACATTAATAATTATATTTACATTTTATTTAACCGTTGTGTTGAACTGAAATCATTAATTTCTTGATTCCCCACCCGCGAGACATTTCATTGAAAAAAAATTGTGAACTTTCTGTTTGTTAACAAAGCAGATAAACTTCGAGTGTTAACTTTAATTTGTACTTAAAAATTTCCATTTGAATACCCACTACTAAATAATTTTATGGAGCCGGTTAACTGCATCGGGATCGGGGCGGAGGACATCAGTGAAGCCATCCTAGTGGACACCCATGGCCACTGCCTCCTTTGCTTAGTTAAGCTCCAGCCGGAGAAGAATTCGGGGGTGGAGGGACCTTCAACATCTTCCTTAACTTTAACTTCCCTCCACATCTTATCTCGCTACCTGGGGATGGATTTGAAGAAGTTGCTCATGCAAAATCGGAGTCTATCCATTTCCAGCCAGTTGAAGCGGGAGTTGTTGGTGGGCGACAAGGTCGGGATCGGGATCAAGGGTCTGCTTTGTGGGGACTGCGCCCAGATCAACCGCCGGTTTTCTGAGGTGTTCCTCCAACTTGAGAAGATTCAGATGGAGGTGGCCTCATCCATCAAACTGATAAGGTGGAAGTTGATGGAAGGGGATGAAGGGGGTCAAGCAGTGTTCCGGAGGAAGGCTCGGAAGGAGGAGGCGGAATTGGTGGAGGCTCTGAGGGAGGAAGCCAGGGAGAAATGTGGGGCACTGTAACTTAATTAATTATATTCATGTTAAATGACGTCTTTAATGATTCATTTATTAATTTTTTTAGGTTCCGCCAAGCTAAATTCACTGCTCCCTCCAGCCCGATCCGCAAACGTGGGATCCCCAGCTAAAGTTGACGCCAAAATTGAGGCTCAATCTCACTCCTCCACCCGGCATCCGAAGAGTACTATCGACCCCAGCACAGGGTTCTCCAAATGTGGGTCTTGCGACAGGAAGCCATTCAAGACTGAAGTGGACTTCCTCATACATTTTAAGCAGTGTCACTTGGGACCCCCGACCCTCACCAAGTGCATGGACTGTGGGGAAGTGTTCGATGATCCGGTTAAGGAACGAACCCATTGGCGACTCCACTATGGGACCTTGTATGAGTGCTCCACTTGCAGAGAAATCTTCCCGAATTGTGCTCTACCTAAGCACCACAAGTTCTGCTGTCGGGTGTCCGCTGTGGAGACTTCCAGGTTGGAATGCAGTTGTCGTCTTTGCCGGAAGGGGTTCATTTCCCTGGTAGCGTGGAAGCAGCATCTCCAGTTCCACACGGAGAAGGTCATCCCTTGTACTATCTGCGGGAAGAAATTTAGGCTGCCGACCGATCTGGGCTTCCATCGGAGAGGGGTTCATGGAATCATTAATGGGGTCGCACGTAAGTTATCGACAAATAATTCATTCGTAGACTATCAAATAAATGATTTCTTATTCTAAATCTGCTTCAACTTTTTTTCCTTGATCTTCAGGTGCCCCTCCGGACGAAGATCATGACATGGGGGAGTCATCACCCAAGCGGGTTCTGGAAGAAGCCGGTCCCACTCCAGAGCCCCTGGAAGTCCCTCCCTACGTGGGGTGCACTGGGGATGCAGGGCAGCCGGAGAGTGTCGTCAATTCCGAAACGGGAGCCCACAAATGCTCTATTTGCTCAACCGAATTTCTCACGGAACTGAAGTTCAAGACCCATTTCAAAGAACATCTTCAAATCCAGTTTAAATGTAAGAAGTGCAGCGAGACCTTCGGGGATCGATTGTCATACGTGATGCATTATCGGCGAAACCATCAGGGGATTATGTGGTCATGCGTTAAATGCAACAAAATCTTCCCCCGGAGGCAACACTTACGCCTGCATCGATTGAAGGAGGAGTGTCCAGATATTGCGAGACTGGAGAGTGATGCCTGCAGTTGTCGCGTTTGTAAGAGGTATTTCCCCCGTTTTATGAGTTTCCAATCTCATTTCAAGAAAGTTCATAAATAACTGGGGAACTTGTAATAGACTGAGTGGGAAATAGTTTTTAATATGAAAAGCTTATTAAATCCATTAATACTCCTGCTGTAGTTAATTAATACTGAATGTATTATCTTGTAATATTGCTAGTTGTGTTTCTTGTAGTTTTTTTGTTAAGACCTTTAAAACATTTTAAATTATATTTCATATTATCCTGTCATATTTATTATAACATGAAGCCTCATGGCTGAATTTTAAAAAAACTGTAATATTTAATTAGTATCGCAACATTTATTTATTGACAACGGATCAACAGATAGCAGGAAAAGATATTAGAGAAATGTTTTAAATCAATTAAGAATTCGAAAAAGATCTGGACAAAAGGATCAAAATCTGGAGAAAATAGAACGTCATCGGCTAACATTAGCTTAATTTTGTAATTTATTTTTGAAAGGAGCGGCAGTACATTATGTGATTCAAAAAACCTACTAAAATTAGAGGTAGTAATGTAGCTTTACTTGTTTTATTTTCAGTTAAAATTTGTCTATTTTTTAATTATAAAAAAGTCACCTTTTTTCCATGCCTATGATTGGATATTACTTAAGTGTATATTTGGTGCAGAATTTCCCTCGTCGTGTTTTCTTGTACCCAAATAACTGTTGTAGTGTGTGTAATTGAAGCAAATTATGTTACGCTTTTGTTGTTGCTAGGCTGACACTGAAATAATTGGGGATTATCATTTCTTACCTAACATGCTTTCATTTTTGCAAACCGGAAATTGAGCATAACAAAGAATCCGAAATATATATAAGACATAAGAGCCTTAGCTGTAGTAAACTTCCTGTTTCGTTAAATATGTCAAAGTTATGGGAAGCAAAATGGAGGTTGTTGTTGTTTGTTAATTGTTATATCATATTGATTGAAAATTGCATATATATGCAATAGTATATAATATACCTATTCAACTCTTTTCATGTAATAATATCCCACTTCCTGTTTTTACCCTTCCAAGTAGAACGACATGTTGTTGCATAAATTCATGAATGAGAATTTAAGTTGATACCAATTATTCATTCATATACATAACTTTTTATGTCAAACAAATGAACACTTGCATTTTAGTAATTGTCATAACCGAATTCGCTAGAGGACCCCAAGTCACGACATTATTACTCCTCTACTAGCCGGCCTAGAAATTTAGTCAGTCATAAACTGTGTATTAAATTGGCACTGGAGCAAATCCACATCAGCTAGCCGTAGATACTTTATAACGAAAAAAAATCCAGGAACTTTCAGTATATCTGCCGCACGTAACCTAAAATATCAACATGACACCAAAATACCTACTCTACGACTATTACTACATTGGTCAACGAACCCTAACCCGGTCGTTAGCTCGCTACCCCCGCAAAATGGATTTCCATAATGGGGTAAACTTCTTCAACACCATGCATAAAGTCCCTGCTATAATTGCGGAGTCATTGAACGCCACACTCCTCTCCCGACTGTCGGCATACTATTGGGGAAACTTCACTCGTTCAATAGAAACGTATCCCGTCATTTATCCCGTATTGCAGCCCTATGCAACAGAGGAGGAGAGCGTATTTTCCCTGTGGGATCAGTTTAAAAATTCCACTCAAGGGAAGGTGGAGTTATCGCTGGTCCCCAACCTGGAATACAATTTCTGCTATTGTAATACCCCCAAAATATTGTCGGGGAAGCCATGGGACCTAAACATCCTAACAGGAGTATTCGATCTCGGCATATGGCTCATGTTGCTGATGACCATGGCAATTCTCAGCGTATTTCTGGTCTACAATTCAAATCATCTTACATTTTCCAAGAACGGATTCAACATCATCAAAATTGGGGACGCATTCATTACCCTACTTTCAGCACTTGTCGCAGCAGCCCCAAGCCTCCCTTCCAGTTCCTCAATTCCTGGCATGGCCAAGTCGGTCCCGTTCGTTCTCTGGATGTTGTCAGCAACAATTGTTATTAATTACTACACAGGGTCAGTTACAAGTTTGTTGATAAGTCCACCGAAAGAGGAAGCCATGGAAGGAATTTCCGAGGCTCTGGAAAGGAACTACTCCTTGGCGTTTAGCACATCAGTTGAAGTCAGCATTTTAAATACGACCATGCAACGACTGGCATCTGCCTACCCGACAAATTTCAGGTTAACATGGTTCTTATCTGATTTAATTACCAGGGTGGCATCTATTTAAATATTGCAAGTCAAATACTTTGATTAATTTCAATATTCAGGAGCAACTTGGATATCTTTTCTGTGAAAAGGCTCCTGGATAATTTGGAACCACATCAAGAAACAAAAAGTTTCATATGGGGCACTTCTGCTTATGAAAGACTTGCTTTTGCAGATAAGGTGATGTACCTGTTTATGTGGCCCATGACGCTATTAGCGGTGAACACGGCGAATAATCTGATCAAGTCGAAGGCTCATAAAAATTTTGACAGGGAAGAGGCCCGACACTGTTACATTGGGAAGAGGTTGATCCCAGCAGGGGAGGCATTTTTTGCAGTGGCTCCACCAAACAATGAGAAAGTCACGGAGGCGTTTCAACTCGTGGTGGAATCCGGGATTCATAACTGGTGGTGGAAAGAATTTACCGACTTGGCTTCTTCCTCCAGAGTGCAAGACAGAGCTAAAATTGTAAGTCCTATCAATATCAGGTATGATTTCGAAAGGGACGTGCATGCCCTGCAGATGAATGGCAAGATTCTGACGGTATTCTTCCTTTGGGGAATTTGTATACTTTGTTGCTGCGTTGGTCTCATGTTTGAAAATTTATTGGTAAAACTAGAATTGTTAGATTTACTGGTAAAACTAAAGCTGTATTTTATTTAATGTATCTCCCTTCCGCAATGTCTATCTACGACAAGCAAACTTCCTGCTTACACAAATTGCCATACTTTGCAATTTGTAACTCTTAAGGCATCTTAAAGCATAAGTAGACCATCTACCGTTCTCTGTATCACGGCGTAAAAATATTCGATATCAAACCCCTTCACTATTTCAAAGAACTCTCCGCACGAAAACGTGCATCGCCGTAGAGCTTTCAACCTCCTCCCAATAATCTTCTTATGATGGTAATTACCTACTGAATTGTGAACACTTCCCAAATGGAATGAACTACTGTGTTGGCTAATCAGCTCTCTGCTCTTGGAATCTATGTGAACAAATGTGGAGATGAAAAGTGTCATTAAAAATGATGTGTTAAATGAGGTGGCAGGCATGACAAAATAAACTTGAATTGGAAACAAGTGAAAACCCTTCAAGCTGAGTATGTTACAGGCTACCCATAACACAAATCCAGAGCTGAAAGCAATCGCAATCAGGCTATTGAAACATGGGCGTAACATTTGAAATGGTACTTGATATGTGGAATACAATCTGATAAATATGTCATGTTTTGTTCTTTGTGGTGCAGCTTTCCCAATTAGACTAAGGCATTTTGCGTTGAGCTCCATGTAATACAATAGCATAGGAAAATACAATGTAAAGAATCGTAATATTTCCGAAATGACAATGTAGG
>JAQIXQ010002156.1:0-11518 GCA_034700485.1 Pseudosinella alba | reverse complement strand
AGCACAAAGGGGGGCGGGGGGCGATTGGGTTTCCCTCGCAACTAAAAATACAGATGGTGTGAGGGGGAAGTATAAAGGGGGGCACGGTGGGTTCCCCCCGCAAATGAAAATCAATGGAACATTTGCCAATCTATAATGTCCGCAATTAAAATGCAAGTTGTGTATGCTTTTGCACACGAAGTGTGCTGAAACGCTAGTCTAATATCTAATATATTAATGCCATGCCACCCGCCTGCACTACATATTGCTAAAACGCATTTGGTGATTGGTATTTCACTATTATTATTATATTTGCTTTATTACACACATGGCGATAGTGTAAACAGGAATTTTCTTCGATTTTGGATATAGTACTTTCTTTCATTTCCCTCTCATCATCATGCAATCCTCCGTTCAACAACCAACCACACACACCTTCCCAAACCCCACATGAAAAACATTTTTTTTGGTAAGGAGGAATGAATGACGGTAATAATGGGACTAATCCAAATATAGTCAAGTCACATCGACATCATGCATCAGCCTAAATCTATTATATAAAAAATACTCGGGAAGCCAACCGTGTGGGAGTCCAGTCCATAGGCAGTGGCAGTAGGCGTGATAGAACGTCCCGTCGACTTGACTGGGACTGGAACTGGACTGAACCATTTCTTTCCCCAACCGATACTATTTCAATGCGACAAAAAAAACGATCCTCATCATGATGATGGAGATGGAACTTTCTCCAGACCAGAACCAAGAGAAAAATGGACAGGTGAAAACTGGAAAATGCTTAGGACAATTTTTATACCAACTCAACCCAAAATTCTCGAGCCAAGCCAAGCCACTTGATCAGTAGTCTATATGTATTTCCTAGCTCTCCTGCAAATTGAGTACTGACAATGACTACCTATATGTCTATATGACTGCTGTAGTAATCCCTCTTTATTAATGTAAGACTAACGAATCTGCATTATCCCAATCCTCCTGTTGTTGTATCATATATCGCATCGGTGGTGGTGGTCCTCCTCCTCCACCTCCTCATGCCTGTTTTAAACTGAGGAGAAAGTTACGGTACTCTGGTCTGGTGAAAGTCTAAAAAGCAGGTAAATGGAGGAAAGGAGGAAAAGGCTGCTATTATGTGATATGATGACTTATACATATGCCATTTTGCTCGTGCTCGCGTATTTGTTACAAAGAAATACAGACTTTCACTCTTCGTACTTCAGCTTATGGTCCTCCATTCGCCAGTGGCGAATCGCCACCATCATCACCACTACCATATTATTATCAAGCGTGCTTTCTCCACACGTACATTTGTTCATACTTGCTGTTGTTGTGAGGGTTTTTCGGTAATAATCCATGTAGCGCACTCCCATATAATAATGGGTTCTTTGTGTCCATGTACATGCAAAAGGATAGACTCAAGATGCTATATTATGTGTGCTATGAAAAAAGAAGTTCAATGCGGCAAGCGGTAAATTATATCCGGTATTTGGTCGTGCATTTTTTCATCAAAGACAGTTTTTTTTTCATTTCACCTCTCACTCACTCACCATCATCGCATTCACAACAACGCCAACGCCAACAACGTGCATGAGCTTTCTCCTGTGGAATTCTGGGGCTCTGCATGAAATGAAACATGGATTAGCATGGATTAGATATTTCCTAGTTTTCAGCAAGAGAATTAATATGGATTGTCACAAGTTTTAAGGTGGTTGATTTGACGTGGCATGCGATTTAAAGCTTTGTTCTATTTTCTGTCAAAAATTGTATAGCTTAGTTTGGCTACTCTAAAGTCATATTAATGATATTAGTTGGGGTGTATGCATTTAGTTTTAAAAGTTAATTGTGGTTGTGCTTCAATTTTTAGTTTCCTAAATGTTACAGAATGTGGATTTATACATGTACCAAGATATATACATGAGGTACATTGTTTCATGTCATGCATGCATGAGAAGGTGCATCATTTTTTTTGGTGAAAGTGAAAGAAAGTAATTTCCCTATTTTTATGGCTTTTTGCGGCCATAAATACTTCTCATACAATTTTTGTGATAAAATATCGGGAACATTTAGTGCTACTATTGATAACGGTAACTTTTCGTGCTTGTCAACTGAACAGAATTTATCTTTTGACTACAGTGCCTTAATACATTTGAAATTCAGTATTTCATCATATTTTTAAGGCGAATCAATCAAATCACTGAATCTTAATTTGCACAAACAATCATATCATGCACCAGTTTTTATTTTTATTACATACATTTTGATTGTGTCTTTGAGTATCTTCTATACTGCCTTGTGTACTGAAAACATCACGGTGAAAGGGCCTATCTACCTTCTTAAATCCATACAAATGCATGCATTTGCACCAATATATCCTCAACAACAGCTTCATCATCAAGTGAACCCACTCTTTTCCCAGAAAAAATGTTTTCCCCACTCAGGAATTGGATTAGTGGGATCTGTCGACAAAAGCGGATTCTCCTCATTCTATGTACTTTTGGTTGTTCATTCATACTACTCAACTATTCACTATTGTCGTCATCATCAGCATCATCATCATCCCCAACATTATCCTCATCTTCCTCAACCACCGCTAGTCACCAGAAAAGTCGAGACCTTTTCTCCTCCAACTCCAACAACATTAAGGCTGAATTGAATGTGATCAACATCAGGAGCAGTGGACAGGAAAAATACGAAAAGGAAGCCAAATGGAAACTGCAGAGCTCATCAAACAAATGGGTAATGCATGTTACCCCAGAGAAAGTAGAGAAAGAGAAAGCCACCGACGAATATGCTTATACCTATTTTAATGAGCAGATATCCCCATCTCCAGTCCCAGCCCAACCAAAGCACCCCAAACCGAACGGTGAAAGCAATAATGACTTTCCTTCTGTATTAAGCCAATTCACTTCCAATTCCAATAGTAATAACAGGAGTAAATCGGGTGTAACATTTGTAAGTGCTACCATTAGGAATAGGAATCACAGTACCCTCAACCGAATTAATAAGATAGCTCAATATGATTTCGGGAATGACAGGGGTAATAACAGTAATAATGCTAATTACGGGAGCGCACAAGGTGAAAAGACTGATAAGAGCCAGTCAACCGGAGCCACCATATTCCTAGAAGAAAGTATTATTGCCAGCAATAGGGGAAGTTCCACCAATAATAATTTATCAAGCAGTATTTTTTCTATTCCTCGATCACCCTCATCACCACCATCAATTCTTTTACACGGTGGTGATGGTAAATGGCCTTTTCCGGAGAAAGTTCTGGAGGAGCCGCCAAACTCATCGCCACCATCCTCGACAAACATGGCCTCAAAAGGGGATAGACATTATAATAATGATACAAATAGCAATACGTATAGGAATAATCTAATATCCGAATCCATTTCGCCTTCTTCCAATTCCAACATAAACAATTTGAACACTTCCCCTTCGGCCCCGTCCCCATTTCACATTCCACCATGCAACACCCCAACCCAGTTACGCCGAGTACAAAAGCGCAAGAAAAATTTAACAGTGATTGAAAATTTCATTATGGGCTGGAAGCGGGTTAGATGTAACGAAACAATCACGTATACGACACATGGAGACTACCGCTACTTGGATAATTTAGTGCCCCTCGTGGAACGCTGGAATGGGCCTGTGTCCCTGTCCATTTATGCCCCCGGAACCGACATGGAGAAGACATTAGGGATCATTAGCTACTTAAAGATGTGTACCTCCTCAAAAATTGATGAGTGGGTGACCTTCCATCTCATTTATGATGTCAAGTTTTCCAAAAGACCAGCAGAGAATTATAATAAGCCGGGGGATATGCTGTGGCTTGATGGGTTATATCAACGCGGTAAGCCATGGGAAAAAATCAAACATTTTTCTTTAGATTTTTGTCCTTCCTACTTTCTTTCTTTTGATAATGTTAAAACATTCCACACATTCACTTATCGTTAGGCATTTTATTCTTTGTTCCGTATTAAGACAAAATAACGTGTACAGACTATGAAAGCTTTCTTGCAAGAGAGTAACTTACAAAAGAAACTTTATGCTGTTCATCTTAAGCCATGACATGCTTTCTATTTTACATGTTTGCATGCTTCCCAAACTTTCCAATTTTTCCCCTGGTATGAGTCCATGTACATGCCTGAATTTATAATGGAAACTTCTAATTACTGAGTCATTTTAGCTGTCGTGCTCATGCATGACTTCACTCTGGTAGCATTTTAGATTCTGGCACTGGCACATGTCATTTCTCAAGATAACAATAGTTAGTTGCTGACTCCAGTCCACACAGAACATAACACTGATGCACGAAAAGCATATACCGAACAAAACTATGTTCTCCGAAGGGAGCCAATTTAGCAAATGCCTTAAATTTTTAAATGTTTTCATTGGAAAGTTCAACGTTATCATTAGTGCATTCGCTCATGCTTTTTTATTATTTTGACGGTTAGAAATGCAATGTTTCTCTTTGTTCGTGTATTTCCCTGTAGACAACATTTCATTCCACTTTTAAGTCCAATTAAATTTTGTGACATTTTCTTTTACAAAACTTCCCCATCCAGGTAAATGGAGTGATTGCTCAAAACAGCCCAATTTTAACAAATACGACTTCACCTTCCGCATCGAGAATGGGCTCCTATATCCCATCAACATAGCAAGAAACATTGCCCGAGCTGCGGCCAAGACTTATTTCGTCCTAGCCTCTGATATCGAGCTATATCCCAGTATTAACCTAATCCCGAATTTTATGAAGATGCTTAACAGACTCCAACGAAATGAGGAGGAGGATAGAAATAAAGGTGCTAATAACTTAATTAAAAATACCTTCACCACAATTGCCGAATCCCTAGCAGCTAAATTATTTTCCTCTGGGATGAGCACCATCACCAACAAAATTACTGACACAGACAGCGACAAAAACGAAACAATTACTGCAAAGGACCAGTTGGAAGCGTCACAATTACATGTACCAAATCAAGGTCGGCAAGGACAAGGTCTTTCGAATTACCCCAAAGGACAAAACCGACACGTGTTTGTCCTCCCTGTATTCGAAGTGAAGAAGGACATCCTCCCCTGTCAAATGGAGACCAAGGAGCAGTTGCTCACCCTGATGAAGCGGAGATCCGCGGTGATATTTCATCATTCCATATGTCCGCAGTGTCATACCTTCCCCAAGTATGAAGCCTGGAAAGGTGGCGTGCCTTCAGATTTTATGAAAAGGAAAATACTCCTCGGATGTGTTGCTAATAGGACTTTGAATGTACTGAATTCAAAGTCGAATTCAACAGTTCACCCGATGAACATCTTTCACAAAGCGAAAAGGAAATTCCCTTATCAATTATGGGAGCCCATTTTCATTGGGACTAAGGACGAGCCCATTTATGATGAAAGATTGTCGTGGGAGGGCCTGAGAGATAAGATGGTTTCGGTAATACAAAATTCATTAAATGATTTTCAAGTAAATTATGCAATAATTTATTTCTAACAATGCCAAATATTCTACAGGGTTATGTAATGTGTGCACTGGATTACGACTTTTACATACTAGACAATGCCTTTCTAGTCCACAAACCGGGGATTCGCAAAGTAGTCCATGTCGTCACCAAAACGGTGATGAATCAGGACCGCCTTATCAATTATCGGATACGCTCTGAGCTACTGAAGAAATTCGGGAGGCATGAGGAATGTGCCCTCTAATCGCGATGTGATATAAATAACGCTATTATCATTTTTATATTCGGATTGGTATTGTAATCGGTGACCAGGATTGCGATCAAAGGAAAATAAAGGACAAATTGAAGCATTTCGATTCTCCGTTTATTATGCATTTAATGTACTAAAATGTTGTCTATCTATTTATACATTTTGTAAATGATAGAATTGCTGACCATACATAAATACAGAAAATACTGTCGCATTAAAATTGAAATTTCTCAAAGAAACGCTGAAATAAAAATAACATACGTAATCAAATAAAAGAAAAATGCAATCCTATCCAATAGACGGGCCAACCATTGCCAGTCCTCTTGATGACTACTGCTGCTATCTTCCCGAACCAGCTCGGATACATCCCCATTCTCCTCCGTACTTTCTCCGCACTTTCTCTGACTTTCACCTTTAGACTGGGGACGGGGATTTAGGCAGAGGATGGTTGCTACAACACTGCTCAAAAGCGTTTCCACAAAGGCCGGAAGTGAAACGGGAGAGTTTCGCTTGGTTTTCGCCAAGTAGCGTATCATGACTATCCATCCAAATGCGAATGTGACCATGATTAAGGAGTCTCGGAAGAAACAGACTGGAAACAAAATTAATACAAAAATATTTTTGTTAGTTTTGACTTGGCAGTTTATTCAGTTCAATCACCACCGTTAACAATTTAATTTTTTCTTACTAGTCAATGGGACAGTGACTCCATTATTGGGAATGGATCGATGCATATATTGAAGATAAAGCGAATTTAAAACCATAATCAACAGAGTCAACGGAATCCTCTCATTCGCAAATGGATCCAGCCAAAAACTTACAAGGATGGCCATTGTGATGCCTACAAAAATCGGATTAGCATCGGATTATTATTCCCAGCTTGTTCAGAGTACCCTTTAAATCGCTTAATATGACTTGAGCAAAACTTACCCAAGCCAACAACAGTAATAGCAGCAGTGTGAGAGTTGGATTTCCGGGCTATTCTCACAGTGATCAATACATCAACTGTAGATATTCGTGGGCAGCAATCCACAATGATTAGAGAGGACCGTTCAACCGAATTGCTCATCATCTTCCACTCCCGATTCTCGGTCCCATTTACAAAGTACTGGTTTACGTTCAGCTACTCAAGAGAAATATTTTATGTAAATCTTTATTGTTTCTGATCTGGTTCTCTTTTCAATTTACAAGAAAGCCAAATATAGATAGTAGCCTTTGGGGAAGGTGTATTGACGAGCGATATCCTTATCGATCTGAGGATTATGTAATTATTATAGAACAGAAGACATACTTACGTACCTCTCCCATATTGTCAAAAATGGTAAGGTTCAGCTCTCCTCCGTGATATGACCAGGAACCCAAACGGACGTGACACGTATGTTGATCATAGGGCCAGAGTCGAAAATCCGTCTTACATCCTACCTGGAACTTTGTTGGGGGGATCCAAAAAACCCATGAGTCCCACTGTGCCATTATTAAGGTTGTGCCGAAATGGTCGATTTCACTTTCATCATAGCTGAAAAGTATCAATTATTATTGCCAATGAACGCTTAATTGATTGATTATGCTTTTTCAAGATCAACCTGTTTTCATTCTTAGCTTGCACAAACTTGTTTATCACTGAAAGGTCTGGTCTCCACAATTCCGTCTCGACAAATGTAATTTCACTTAAATTGCCATAGTCCATGGGGTCCCATGCAATGTGCTCATCTTGCCAATACTTATCAGATCATATTATGCCAAAAGACTTTTTGATTGCAACTAGGTATGCCATTAAATAATGATAATTAACTAAATAAATGTAAGTTTAAAAAAATTTACCATTGCCGTTTGCAACTGAAGTGTAAGCATTCCTCGGTGCTCATCCTAAAATGGTTAAATCAGTTTCCATTATAATCATACAAAAGCCAAGAAGCAAGCTAAGAAGAAGTAACATTATGTAGGATATTACGACATAGTTTGTCCAACTTACAAACTCAAATCCCGCATAATAAAAGCCAATTCCGACAGTAGTCTCATTATGGTGGCTTTGAACAGGCCTGGTGTGATTGTCATAATTTTTCAAAATATTTGACCGTAGACGGGAGATATCTAATGAATTATCAAATTGCATAGAACCTGCCGATATCCGAAGTGAAGTTATTTTTTGTTCATTCTAGAATAATATATTTTATCTAATTACCTGTAAAATCTGCACATCGAACCAATGTCAAAATGTTGCCAAATAAGAAGCCCTGTGCAATTAACTGATAGTTCGAAGGAAACATTTTAAAACTCTGCTTGAACCTAACATTTAACCTGTCGTGCACTCTCTCAGAGTAAGTGGTCTACTAACAAGTATGAGTAAATAACTCTGTAAGTATGAAATACGTAACTAAATATTAACTCTCTTACGAAACAAGTAGATACATCGCTCTCCCATTTTATGTAAAATATGTGTTGTGTAAAAAAAAAACGCCCATGCATGCAAGTGCCAATACTGTCCATCTGCAACTGAAATATAAGAGGTGGGCAACTCTTCTGTTACATAATGAGTCATGTCAAAACCAAACTCCCAATCTCTGGATAGTATTTTTAAACTCCCAATATTTTTATTTCTGTTTTCAACTTAAATTCTCAGGAGATAACTGATAATATATTTGATATATGTAACATTAATTTCATATAAACAACCGACGTATATTAAGTATAAAGGAGTAAGATTAATTAAAATTGTGTTACCGTTACCTAAATCTACATCTATGCCCAGTAATACTCCCCCTACCACCCTGGATAGCAGATTTTCAAATGACCACATCTCCTGGAGGGTTTCGATTTCCGCTAATTACGAAATATCTACGGAAAAGCGTTTCTTGCTCAATCTTTCGTAATTTAGTTCAGAATTTCAGCTATCGTATTTATGAAGTTACAGACCTCGCAATGGGTCGGCAAAGGAGATCATTACTGGGCATACTCACAACATAACATCCAACAGATTAAAGCTTGTAAAATTCATATCAATGCATGGAATGGATTATGCCTTACTTTACTAACAAACGAGGTAATTAGGTATTATTGTCTTAAATATTTCAAATATATAATGATATGTACGGAGGCATACATAATCTGAACACTTTGCTTTGAACCTACTTCCTATATATATTTGATATTCCAAATTGATATTGATGTTACTCTCTTCCTGCTCTTGCCGAATTCTCTAAAACTCCCTTGAACAACATTGCAGAGGATCGGAACAGTTTATCTACATATGAGAAAAAATTCAAATGAATTCATTTGAGAATATCATATTAATTTTTAATTGTACTATTTATTTAGGAATGAATGGGTACATTATCACTTACCACTGAAACGTTTAACGAATTTTGGTTTTGACTTCCACATGACAAAGAGACCATATACTGGGATTCCTGAAAGAACTATGCATACAGCCACGCCAATTTCTGAGGCTGGGGATGTCACAATTGGGACGGATATAAGGAAGACTGATATGATCGAGAAAAGGATGGGTAGAATGATAGGCATCTGTAAAGGAGAATAATGAACATATTAGTAAAATCGCTACATAAATGCTAATTATGATTTTAAAATGAATGAGCTTTCTCTGCAATCAACAAGCGCAGCTTTTAATTACCTTGATTGGCCTCTCCGCATCTGGCATTTTGTAGCGAAGCCAGAGCAAGCCAAAAACAGACACTCCAACAGCGAGTGCTTCAACAAAGCTCATGTAATTAATTAGAGTGTAGACATCTTTAATCATTAACATCCCTATCGACAGGAGTCCCTATAAAGTTGAAACATGAAATCAATTTCAGTCAGATATTTCCAACTTATGTAAGCAATTCACACTTTAAAATTGACACTAACCAAAAATGCAAGAGCTGGAATGGGTGTGTAAGTATCTATATTAATTATTGCTAGAGCCCTGGGTAAATGACCCTCGCGAGCTCCTACAAACACCAGTCTGGAGGGGGCAAATATTGCTCCATTCAAGCCACCAAAGGTTGAGCACGCCACGAAGAAGGGCATAAGAAAGGACATGACTCCCAGTACTTCATCGCCAAATGTCTATAACAAAATGAAGTACTAATTAGTTGTTAATTTCAGGATTAGTCTAACATCTCCAACAATCAAACAAGTAATTTCACATTAACTAACCACTGCAACAGCCGACGATTCTAATAACTCCGCCTTAGAAAGTACCACAAAGTATGACAGGTTTGCGAGAGTGTAGATAGTTGTCACAAGTGGGAGGGAAATCCAGATTGCTCTTGGCAAGTTTCTGTCGGGTTCAAAATGGGAATTTCGTAACTTGCGAATGAGATACACTTTTACAAAAATCTACATGATCATTTTTGCATGAATTTATTTTACTTGAATGGGTTCTTGATTTCTTCCACGACAAAATTGAGATAATTCCTATGAAAAACACCATCGACCAATTAATTAAGTAAAATCTAAAATAGCATTTTAGAATTTTTTTATTGAGATTGTTATGTATATACTCACCATCCGGCATATGAAAAAAGGCCAGAGTAAAGCGCAAGTGATAGATCACCGGGATTCGTTTTCGTTCCCTCAAAGGGATCCTGAAGATTCTCAAATTTGCCTGTGCATAAGACTACAAATCCTGCCACGATGATAAGTATGATTGCTAACACTTTGGTCGTGGTGAAGACATTTTGTAGTCGAGCACCCCATTTGACATCATAGCAATTGATGGCGGTTAGCAAAGCTGAAATAATTCAGACAGGTAAAAAATGATTGTGTACAGATTTGTAGATATCTCCAAAACTCAAAATGCGAATGAACATATTTACATACCTATGACTGCCGCACTGAGCAATCTAACTGCCAGATCTGGAGGACCACAGCCTGGGTAAAATGGCTGGAGAAGGTAGTATGAGAAGGTTAATCCCAATATAGCATTTCCTGTCGGTACAATTACCAACATGGCTACCCATAAAAATAAAAACGCTGGAAGACCCCCGAACGCGGTCAGAATGTATGCATAATCTCCTCCCGACTTGGGGATCATAGTTCCTTTAAATGAAACAAACAAATATTTTTTAAGATTCACAATCACGGAGTAGAATTCCAGATTAGAATCATCTCACACACATTAAATCATATCATGCATACCTAATTCCGCATAACATAAGGCACCAACCAAACTCGTCAATCCCGAAACTATCCATACTACCAAGGCCAGCCCCACCGAGCCAGAATGTATGAGAACTCCTTTTGGAGCAACGAAGATTCCTGCTCCAATGATCACTCCAACAATTAAAGCTACTCCATCGGTAAGGCCAAGCTCTTTCTTTAACTCCACACCGCCGCCTCCTCCTCCACCCTTTTAAAACATATACATTAATATTCATTTTAATACTGTTTATTGGCATTTTTGATCACTTACGATTAGACTTAGGCGAAATTATTTACCTCCGATTGGCCCGTATCCCTCAGGGGCTTAGCTTCCGCAGAGTTACTAGTTATATTCACCTTCCCCATTTTAAAATGTTAATATTTTTCACATTCGTCTTTAGCAGTAAACCGTCGAATCTATAAACCAGAATGTAAGCAAAATATTTCAGAATCTCAGATAATATAATTTGATCCATTCGCATATAAAACACTGACACTAATGAAATCCTTTTGAGGTGGGCCGAAATACTTTTCCGTTCGTTGCATGTAAAACATAATTTGCATACACCATAAAAAATATCCTCCTCACTAAAGGTTTGCATTCCTCATGTCAAAATAACATAAGTGAAAGCCTAAAAATAATTTGCTGAAATAACAAATTCCTAGTATCTTATTAACTCGA
>JAQIXQ010002155.1:0-11520 GCA_034700485.1 Pseudosinella alba | reverse complement strand
AAGAAGAATGGCGACATTCCGGGGGCTTATTGGACCATGTTGTTCATCCTGAGCAAGTTTTGGGAGTTGGGGGACACCGTCTTCATCGTGCTGAGGAAGAGGCCGTACGGACCAAATAGTTAAACTTAATTTCATATGCCTTGAATGAATCCATATTCTCTTGACTGTGTAAAATTATTTAGTGTATTTTAAAATTGTCAGGTTGGTCTTCCTTCAATGGTATCACCATCTGATTACGATGACGACGGTTTGGGTGGTGGGTGAGTGTGTCAAAATAAGTGCAACATAATTTAAGTTACCGACTATTTTTGTGAAATGGCTTGGAATGGTAATTGTGGATTTTCTTAAATAGCCCCATATGTGGAGCCCATCGCGAGATGGTACACCGTCCTCAACTATGGCGTCCACTCCCTGATGTATCCGTACTTCGCAATGAAAGCCAAGGGGAAGAAGATCCCCCGCTTTGTTGCGAATTCCATTACGACCCTCCAGTTGGCCCAAATGATTATCGGCTTCTTTGTCAATATCCTGTCGGTTTACTGGAAACGTAAGTTTAAAAATAATTTTGGGGATGAAATTTAGTTTGTCGCGTTTGGCCATTTTAAAAGGTAATTTTACTCTAATTTTAGAATCTGGCTATGACTGCGTCCGATACCCCTTCACAATCAAGGTCTTCTCGTTGGTCTACGGCTCATTCATATTCCTCTTTGGGAAGCTGTTCTATGAGAGCGTGATCAAGGCTGGAAGGGCCAAGATGGAAAGGGCAAAGGCCAAGGCCATGAAGGATGACTTTGTCCAGGAGAAGGGGAAGACGATGCAAAGTGATAATGATAATGTGAAGAAAATAGATAAGAAATATGAGTAACTAATTCAATAGCTAGTTAAACAATATTTTTTAAATAAAAAAATCTCTAAAGTGGGGCGATAGAGGAAATGAAATTATTGTTATTAAATGATTTTTTATTTGTGCGGTTTTAATTCTATTAAAATAGTTAAACTTAATTTTATATGCCTTGAAGAAATCCATATTCTCTTGACTTGACTATATGTAAACGTAATTAGGTAGTAATAAGTATTTTATGTTTTAACTAATTAATTGACAGTTACGAAATATATTTTAATAAGTACTCAGGTTAAGTTAAAATCATTGTTCAGTAATTCGACAAAATCGCGATTAATTTAAGCACCACAGCAGAGACAAGAGGCAAAGCGACCCCAAAAGCCAGTCTTGCTTTCTCCCTTCTTGTTTTTCTCTTTCTCTCCATTTTTCTCTTTGCTGTCATTTCCAGTGGCGTTTGAGCTCCTCTTCTCACTTTTATCTCTTTTCTTTCTACTTCCGGTTCCAGGTTGGGTGACAATTGTATTTGTGGTTATTTCTCGATCATGCCTCGTGCGACTAGTTATAGTTGATGTGGCGGAAGTGGTGGTCCGAGCTGTTTGGGATTCACTGTCGTCCTGCAAAGCCCAAAATTGAAATTAAATTATATTAGCTCGAATCTGAACTGTCTTTAAGTATATTTAAAAAATTAAACTGGACCTCGGACGATTCACTCTCATCATCTTCCTCTTCGGAAGAATTCACTTCCTCCACCCGCGCCCCTCCCCCTCCATCCAATCTCTCCCTTGCCTCCTCCAACCTCCTCTCAAGTAGGGCCAAAGTCGCCATCCTTATCAGGAATTCCTCCGCTCTCCGGAGGACCTCAGCTTCATCCACTTCCTCAGTTTCCTCTTCATGCTCCTCGATAATTTCCTGGACTTCCCTCTGTCGTAATCTCTCATCTTCCTCCTCCTCTCGGGTTGTCCTCCTAGCCAAGAATCTCTGAACGACTCCGGCATTCTTTGCATTGATGTTAATCTCAATGTTGGAGCCTTGAAGCTCCCTTTCTTGAGCTCGTTTACGATCTTCTCGAATCAAATATAGTTCTAGTTGAGCGAGATCCTCGTGTTCGAAAAAGGCTTCGGACTCCATTTTATTCAAAATGGTTTTCCGGGTTCGGGGATCATCCAGTTGGGAACGGTCTTGGTCACTCAGCAAATAATATATTTCTGGGGTGAGGGAGACCTCCAGCCAGGTATTATTGTCTACCTCAACTTGCATCATCTTGGCAATTACTGTAAAATGTCGCACTAGTTAATTAATTAGAAATCAAACAACGAACGAGACACTATTTAATTATCCATAATCCATTATAAATCAAAATTCACAATCAGAAATTATTTTTGCAAATCACGACCAAACGTTAATTGAATTCGAACAAGTAATTTTCCACTTTAGTTGCCATGATGTTGACAAACTTATTTTATTTTACTGGAAATTCAACCTGGATAAATGAATCATTATGATATTTACCATAAGCAGACTATGATTAGTGATGAGTTGATTAGGGATGGACAATTGTGCGAACAAAATGACTTGGCTATAAATGATGATGACGACGAGTTATATATGGACCAATTGACCACAACACGGAAAGTGTAAACTGCGACTCCAGCCCAGTCACTCTTATCTTATCGGTTATTAGCTTATCTTAAGCTTACTCAATGAATCCAACGTTAGCATGTCTGAAATAATATGAAATGAACAAGGTCCTAAATTGCAAATTGTATACGGGACGCTTACTGTGTTGTAGTTTGTTCATCACCGCTCATGTAGAAAATTATGCTACGTTCACACGTATACTTATGCAACCTAAGTGAAACATAAAATGACATTGCATAATATATATTTATCAAAAGTTTTCCATGTTATTTTGGTCATTTGGCAAATGACTTTAGCTACATCCATGTGTGTATCGGGATCGGAGACAGGAAACTGAAATTGCTGATATGAGTAAATTGGTCCGACGGACAAGATAAGACGTTATGACGGCAATGACAATAGTTTATTAAATAATTTGATGATAAACATAACATTTCAGTTAGTCTCCGGGTTTCAGTTTACCCCAGGTTGCATTTGTTAAATAACTTTTAATCGGTGAATTAAAAGTGTTATATGGGTGTGTTACAGGCCCGTCGCTACGAAATTTTTCTTGGGGTGACAAAGTCGTATCGTCAAATATATATAGTGCAAATTTTATTTTAAAACAACTCTATTTTGAATGTAGTTACACCAACATTATATTAATGCAGTTTTGCAATTGGCAATAACTAATTGGCAATAGCGTCCATTTTCTGCCCTCCTATTTTCCGAGCTCAAGGGCATTGAATAAGTATAAGATATTTTCACAGATTTTGAGCTATAGTGGTTTCATATTTTAGGAACAGAAATTCTAATGAACTTCACCTGTTCTATGCTAATTTTGTAATATTTGCAAAACTAAACATTGTGAAATTATGTTTGCTGTTCTTAAAATGTGAGGGGACACGGTTCTTAGCTGACAAATCAGTCATCATTTCGATATTTTTTCGGTAATTACACTTATTCTGCTATATAAAATAGGTTCTGGTTCATAAAAAATACAAAATGAACAAATACGCAAATCCAGTTCAACAAAATAAATGTATAAGAGTTTATAGGACCACGTAAAAATTATCGAGCCTCTGAATTTCACGTTCAATAGTAATTTTGGCTCTAATACGTTAAAAATTTGAGGAAATTTGCTGAAAACGAACAGTATTTTTTTATAAAATATATTTTTCTGGGGTGACACTTAATTTTCAGGGATGACAACGCAATTTCAGGGGTGACATTGTCATCCCTGTCACCAAGGTAGCGACGGGTATGGTACCGGACTCCCTATTTATACAGAGAGGACCAGTCATATTGAGGGACCTGAAAGAGCCTTGTATAATAGGTAGAATTGAATGAGGAAAATAAGTTGTAAGAGGTAAGGAATCTTTGGAACCTCCTCCTGTAGACCACGTTGGTATTGACCTTGTCGAAAATGACGGCTACTAGTCAGTTGCGGATTACGCTGGGAGACCTGTGCTTGGAATGGTCAGAGTGGCGGCTCCCCATTCCTCGCCACCCTTTGTATTCGTTTATCAGCGAAAGTCTAACGAACTCTTGTGCAATTTCACCTTTGAATCATACTCTGAGGTTACTGACAGTGGAGCAAACCATTTAACCCATTCTCTTTCAAAGTGACCCATTATCTTTCTTAGTCGGATATGTAGCAGGGTAGGACGAGTCCAGGGTTGGAGCATATCTGCTGTCTTTGTGGAATATCTTTCGAAATAAAGATGGCTCTTAACCCAGCACTTGAAGTAATTTGGAAAGTGAATGTTCAAGTGTGAAGGTTGCGGGGAACTATTTTTCTCAACATGTTTCCTGAAAAAGCATATATGGAGAATGTCCTTAGGAAATCACTAATCACTAAATTGTGTCGGGGTTTAGAATGGAGGGTGGCTTAAAATAGGAAAGAATTAAAATATGTAGGGGTTTAAAATTCACTTGGAATTTTCTGGTGAGGATTTACTTTTTCGGTTCCATTGGAAGTTCATTTCTATGTTCTCTGGTTTCGGAGTTTTGACGAACTTTCTTTCTACTCAAGCCATGTCGCAGCGCGAGAATGAAGTGGGGATGAAAATTAATGTTTGCACGTGTCGTCGTGCGTACAAAAGTCCTTGCATTTCGTAAAGATGGTAACATGCGACGTGGAAATATTCCCTGTAGATAATATAAATATTTCACCGGATATCGAGCAGTGATAATGACAGTCGGATGGTAGAAAGAGAAATGCCTACAAGAATATGATGATATCACCTCACTCAATCACTATGATATATGATGATATATATATATGACAATATGATGATATCACTCAATCAAATTGAAGTATGAAACAAGTCAGATCAGAAAGGCGAGAAGATGCCAAATCGAATGATGTCAAAGTTGAGGAGATAAGCCCAGTATGAAGCTTTGAAATGCGTTCCGCTTGGGAGAGAAGATTTGCTATGTGATATCTGCGACAGGGTATTTGCATAGTAAAGTAGGCTATGCCTAACTAATATAGATACAGGTAATAAGCTATGCCTGATAATAAATGAACCTGGTCACAACAACATATTGACTAGGCCAGGTAAGGTCGAAAACTCAAACTCGACCCAGATGAAGCCGCCCCAGCATCTAAAAATAATAATATTTTGCAGAAATGTACAGCAACTACATAACTATAAATAACCAACCCGCCCCAGTCAAAACCAAACCAAGGGCCCTTTCCCTTTTGCCATCCCAACAGCAGTGCAACCAACCCACCACCACAAGAAGCCTAAATATTCTGTTTCCATCTCCCGTTTCTTGTGATGCAACAGCACCGACCACCCCAACCCAACCAACTATAAATAATGTCCCACATGCGGCAAATGTTTCAGTCCTCCCTGGGCCAATATAAAACCCCAAACCAACCACTCAGAAAAGACCCAAAATATCATGACTACAGGAATCCCTCGTGGAAGCCAGTGGAAGTGAAGAAACCAGAAGAAGGATGATGGGATGGGATCCGGATGTATTTGGCTTTCACTATTTAACAACCTATCTTCAAATCGAAACCGGTATCTAATTCGGACATGTAGAAAGGGAAGGACGAGTCCACGGATGGAGCATCATGTCTGCTGTCTTTGTGGAATATCTTTCCAAATGAATATGGCTCTTAACTCAGCACTTGAAGTAATTCGGAAAGTGAATGTTCAAATGTCAAGATTGCGAGGAACTATTTTTCTCCACATGATACATGAGAAAGCATAAGTAGGAAATCCTCATGCGGACGATGACGAATCCACAAGTCCAGGTGAATGATCATTATCTGCGATCATGGATCAGGTTGTGATGAGGATTTCAGATATATAAATGGAGCCCCCTGACCCTTCCCCATTTTATTTGGATGAATGTCAGTATAATGATATGAGCTTATTTTAAGTGTAAAATAGTGAAGGAATGCCATGAACCTCCTCCTGGACATCTCTTTGGTGTTGACCTCGTCGGATGCATTCAGTCGCGGTTGCAGCGGCATCACCCTCAACCCTTTTTCAGATTCTGGAAGTGGAGGAAAACAGTATCTTCAAAGCGACCTCCGCTATCTTATATTGACATATGTAGCAATGGAAGGAGGAGTCTAGGGATGGGGATGGAGCATGTCTTTGTGGAATATCTTTCAAAATGAAGATGGCTCTTAACTCACAACTTGAACTAATTTGGGCCGTGAATGTTCAAATGTCAAGATTGTGGGGAACTACTTTCTCCACATGTTACCTGATAAAGAAGGGCGGAAAGCATATACGGAGAAGGAAGGAAACACTTATCTATTCGGGGGTTTAGAATGAAGGGCGGCTTAAAATAGTGGCACCTTATATAATATCCATGAATGAACTGATGAAAATAAGTTTAATAAATTCAGAACTTCTCAGTTACGATTTTGCTGTATACTAATTTATTACGTAGATATCTCCATCATTCTCCTTTCTATAGAGTTGGAGACTATTTTTTTTTGCAAAAAAAAATGATTTGATCACGCTAATTCACTTAATCATTGGCAATTATATGCTTGACTTTATATTTGCTTCCGCCACTGGACTAACTTAACCGTTCTGTTTCCCTCATTGGTATTCAGGGCTTCGCTTTATTCTTTGTTCAATAGCAACCTTGGTCGGTGCTCTGAAATCGCACTCATCAGGATTAGGGGAGTAGCCATGGATGTCTAGGATGCCCTATTAATCCAGATAACATAAAATATAAACTGATTGTAACTTTTTTATACATAGATGCGAACTAGTTTAATAAAAAACCAAATTGATGAAAATGCATCAGTAATTTATTATTGTATTCTTACCTTGTACTCGTCGGAGTCCATGAACAACGTAGCAAGTCTTTTGAATCCGCCGAGATGCCTGTTTTCATCGATCCAATTGGCCAGCACTTCTTTATCGGCATCAGTAAATTCCATCCTGAATCAGTACAAAATCATAAACCTTTAAATTGAGCCGCATTAACATACAAGCAGGCATGTTCTCTTATTCCAAGAATATTTGCAATCGTTTATCATAAAAAAAACTTACATGGGCAGTTCCGGCTCTGGAGCCATGGCCAGTTTTTCCTTAAGCTCCTCATTTTTGTTTTCTAGATCTTTAATCTTATCACTGGCTGCCTGCAGGGCCACCTCCTTGCTCCCCAAATTCTTCTGAACTTCCACCAAGTCTGTTGTTCTGGCGTTCCGCTGGTTCCGGAGTCTGGTGGAGGTGCTCACAGCCTGACTAAGTTTTTGTCTAATGTCAGTACCATTTTCCACTGCCTGATTCAATCGTCCTCTCAAGTCTTCACAGTTGTCGAGCGATAGATTGAACTGCGTTCGGACTTCGCTACAGTTGTCTAGCGCCACTTGCAATTTTAATTTCAAGTCTTCATTTTCATCTGAAAGATTTTTATTGGCAACCCGGATGTTCTCAAGTAACTATAAAACAAGCAAACAGCAACAACAACCATGAAAGTACTTATAATATGGACATTATTATTATCATTTCATCTTTCGTACTAGTTTCGTTTAAAATAGCATATAAATTCAATTACACTTTGTCTCACTTTGCTCATATTAAGATGATCACGACGCTGACAAAATATTTTTGCGAAAAGTATAGCCACCAGCCCCAACAGCACCCCGATGCATAACCCAAGTTGAAATTCAGAACCAACGGAAGCCATCATGTCTACTCCCTCGTGAGGGTTGTTATCGTGTATCAACACAAACTAATTTTTAAATACGTTATCAAAGATGAATTTTAATTATTTCGTTTTTCCAAGATAAAGACGGTTTTGATAATAAAAACACTTTTTATTTTGCGGACTGAAAAAATTATGCTTCTTTCCATGAATGTGTTGATCGAATGAGGACTCATCTCATGATCCAGTAGAGTAGCTAATACAAATAAGCTAAATAGTGGGCTTTCTAACATAGCAAGTACACAAGGATGAAAGCTAAAAAATGAGCTGGGCACTCCAGTTCGTTATGAACATCAACCGAATGAAATACCTTGTCTTACTTTATTACATTCAAGTTTGCTCTATAGGGTAATTGGTAATGTATGGACTGCCCATGTTTCCCTCAGTATCAGGTATATGTCCAGGTATAACTCACATAAATTTGTTCACATTAAGGACGATTGCCATGAAATTATTTGGGAGAATCTTATTCACATAAAAACCAACTTACATAGTACACACATTGGCATAAATATAATTTTACATAACAAATGTCTGGCTTATTTTATTAATTTTTGGATTCCTTATTGTCTTTAATTTGCAGAAAAAAATCAGCAGGGTATAGTCAAATGCAAGTAAGATCGTGCTTTGTGAGTAGCTGTAATAAAATAATTGCCTGTAATTTTAAATTAATTTTAAACTTTTCGCTCCTATTACATAGCCTATGTAACATAGGTATGACTAGTTAGCACTTTTACCTTGCTCAAAAAGTCCGAATATATTACTGATCAATCAATCAGTAATATGTTAATTTTACTTATGCAGCGGGAAGTGCGAGCGGGCGGGAATTCCGAATCTCTAGTCCAATTCATTATCATATACTATAATCACACTAATTACTTCGTCCCGTTAACCGTTATTAAAACGAAGCTTTTTGTAAGAGGATACTTTATTCCAGTTCGGGCGAGCCAGAAATGAGGATAAGGGAAATTCCCGGATAGCTTTCTCCTTTTCTAAAAGATAAATATCGAACCAGCAAAACTAAAATAAACAATTTATTTATGCAGATTATTATTATCCTATAGCTTAACATTATAATTTGATTTTGTATTGAATTTCCTGTAACTGATTTAGGTGTAAATGAGTTTATGTTAATTTTTCCATCTATGTGAGTTCGTTTAATGTTAATATTATTTTGGACGAATTGATTTTATGTGAGTCGTCCAGCGATGATCACGGATTTTGTCATGCTGTTCATAGACTCCCAATTTGTAATACTAACCCAGCAAATCCTACTCCTATAATCATGAACATCGTTCTATTCTGCACCCACTGACTGAACTAGTCCCATGGCATGTGTCAGATTCTCTAATGATTTAAACTGGAGTGTAATGCATGGTAGTACAATTAACATTTAGAGTGCCCATTTGTGTCCAGTTACTCCTCATGTTATATTGATATTTACCTATGCCCATTGACAGTTCAATAGAAAGTAGCCCGTGTCTAGATTCTCATCATCAGCAGCTCATCATCTGAATAATGCAGCTACATGCATGAATCAGGAGACCGGAGACTGGAAAACTCAACGAACAAATTGATGGAATGGATGTTCAGGTAATGTAATGAAATGAGTGTTGTGCGATGCAGATTGGGTACACAATTTTGACTGAAATCAATAACAAACGTATGAATTTTTGTATACCGTAACAGTGTAGTGGGAGAAAAGTGCTCGTGTTCATTAAATCCAACAACACATCTAGACATATTATCATATTATCACTACATGTCGTCGCCACACACTGAATTAGGATTTCAGGGGCTCCTGTAGTGTAACATAGTGTAATAACTATTATACATAACATATGTATACCACAAGACGTGATATAATCTGGTTAGAATATCAAAACTCGTTGTGGAAAAGAGTTGAATGTTATTTGGGTTTCTTGTCCATATTTGACCGGCAATACTTTTAAGCGGGAAGCAATAATTCGATTGATATACCTACATATCTTCACTTGTAATTTTCTGCTGGGGATTACTTTTCCGGATTCCACCGGAAGTTCGTTTCTTTGTTCTCGGATTACACAGTTTTGATGAACTTACTTTCGTATCACTACTTTCTAGTCAAGTCAGGATGTTGTAGCGCGAGAAGGAAGTGGAGATGAAAGTTAATGTTACCACGAATTGGTGTGTGTACAAAAGATATTGTATTGCGTAAAGATGGAAACATGAGCGATAGTACATATTCCCTGCAATAATATAAATATTTCGCTTGATAAAGATTTTGAGCAGTGATTTTGGCAGTCGGATGGTAAGACGAGAACGTGACTAATTGTAAGTCTAATTTTCCTAGCAATGACGATGGCCAACAGGAATACCTTCAAGAATATGATGATATCTCCCCTTCCTAATGGACTTAAAATATGAAACAAGTCACATCTGGAAGACGAGAAAATTCCCAATCGAATGATGTCAAAGTTGAGGAGATTAGCCCAATATGAAGTTGTGAAATGCTTCCCGCTTGGGAGAGAAGATTTGCTATGTGATATATGCGACAGTGTATTTACATAGTAAAGTAGGATATGCTAGTTATTATTAAATGTAACATGTAGTAAAATTTAACAATACAGATGCATGGGACATGTAATAAGCTTTGGCTAATGACTAACTATAAATGACACTAGTCCCACGAAACAGAGTGACCATGCCAGGCAAAATCAGGCAAATTCTATCGGAACCCTTATACCAATAGAAAAACTCCGGCTCGGCTTATATAGGCCTGTCCGGGGTCGAAACTCAACTTAAACCGGACCCAACTAACCGTAAGACCAACCCAACATCAAAAACTAATAAGATTTTGCAGAAATGCACAACAAACTAACTATAAATAACCAACCAGTCCCAGGCCAGACGATACAAAGTCCGCTTTGTCATCCCAACAACTATGTCACCACCACTAGCAGCCCACATAATCCGTTTCCTTCTCCCGTTCCTTGTGATGCAACATCAACGTTTGGCCACCCCAACCCAACCAACTATAAATGTCCCACATGCAGCAAATGTTTCAGCCCTCCCTGGCCCAATATAAAACCCCATCCCAACCACCTAGAAAAGACCCAAAAATCGCATGAATGACTACAAGATTCATATGCTTGAAGACCACCACCAGGTCATTGAAGGGATCGTGACATGGCTCACGACTCCTGATTGCTAACTTGCCTTTTACTGATTCTGATACTGAGCCGGAAATAGTAAATCCTCATAGGGACGAAGAGGAATCAACAATTCCTGGTGAAAGTTCATCATCTGCGATCATTGAACAGGTTATATATAGACAAATAATTATTTTTAAATATATTTAATTTTCCAAACTCAATCTTTATAATTTGCATATGAGGACAAGAATATGGTTGCTAGAAGGAGACTAAAAAGAGGTACACTTTAGGTGCCATTTTCTAGCTAAGAATTAGACACTCTAGGATAAAGCCCGTGCTGATGCACTTACCCTTAATTGAAGTTATGTTCTTTAAGTTGTCAAATTAAATTTACAGTGTATTACACTGTTTAAATCTCTGAATAGTAATCAAAATGAAATGACAAAATAAAACATAAATTCCTGTATCAGCCCGATGATGCTATTTAATATGCTAGTCGCTAAAGGAATTCGTATGCAGGTTGGAGTTCATTTCATTGGAATTAATTTACTCATTCAATGGAATTTTGCTCAAGTAGTACTAATATAAACCTTCCAGCAACCATTTTCTTGTCCTCATATGCAAATTATAAAGATAGGGTTTGGACAATTAAATATATTTTAAATTAATTATATGTATACATAAGACTTCTCCATGCATGTACAAATACTCAAGCAAAAATCCTGAATGAGGGGG
>JAQIXQ010002154.1:0-11523 GCA_034700485.1 Pseudosinella alba | reverse complement strand
TTTACAACTAATTACAATTAGCTCATAGTCGAAGTCCCTGTTTCAATACCAACCAAAATTATACACATTTTTCCACAATCTTAATTGTCATTTAGTAGATATTATAACAATGAAAATGGCACACATTTGTACAACTCACCTGGTCGAGGAGCCACCAATACTTGTTTTTTAGGACTAGACCCTCCAAGACTGGAAATGCTTTGAACACTTTCTGGATATCCCGGGAGTCACTTAAGTTCTTCAGAATGTTTTCCCAAATCTGTTCAACAAAAAAAAAATTTACCTCAAACCTTAATAAATAAATGACTAATGATCATCTACGCATTAGAATTCATTACTGCATTCCTTATCGGTAATCAATTTAAGTAACTTACTTCCTCCGGAAACAGTAACAAAGCGTCTGGCACAACTCCTCCTCCATCTCTTCCTATATTGACCTCAGCCATCATGACCACTGCTAAAAATGAGATAGTGAAACAAATACATAAATTGTAAAAACTGTCAAAACGGGGCCCAATGACTTTTAAAATCCAAGCTAAAATTTCAATATGTCAAAATATACACCTTACCTTAAATACTTAAGATAATTAATTATACAATAATATTAATATTAAATTGGTTTGCACTTGTACATTTATGCACTGTTATTTCATTAACATTTGAGTTAAGTCACTTTACTACCCCGGCTGGAAAACGATTATTGTATGGATTTTAAATTGGATGAAATGGGGAAGAACGAGACGAACCCAAAACCAAAGAAAAATACTGAAACATCAGTACAAAGTTATGTTATTTACTTCTTCTTGGGTAATTCAATGAATGAAAAACTGTAAGCTAGTATACTCTCACGAATTCCACTCCTACCCAGCTAACCAGTTTCTCCCCTACGGCATCTCCTTGTATAGTAGCGAGGAGAGGGACCAAGCACAACATTGAAACAACTCTTCTTTACTAAAGGTCCTGATAAAATAAAATATACAATCATTCAAGTTTTTTTCCCGACGGTAATATGTAGAAAGATAAAATATATTTAAGCGGCATCTAACTAATTCTATTTTGAGGCTCTGTGTTTTTCCACAGGATTATCTGCCAACAGGAGGATTCGTGGAAGGGCACAACTCATCATTGAGGACTCAACAACCGTCAACAGATTAAATAAAAAGGATAAGAAGAATGTCCTTTCATCCCAAATCCTCAACAAAAATAACCTACAAAGTATATCACAAAATCCAAAAGTTAATCCTGTTGATGTCATCCGTAAAACTACCTTGTACAAAAAATTATGTAAGTCTAAACTAAACTATCTAAACATAAAATAAATGCCAATATCACATCGAAAATGTAATCCACATCACAACTTAAGCACTAACTGGCTGTATCCAGTTTCAGACAAAAATGCATAACGTGGAGCGGGGACAAAATATATGCAGAGAGACTGTGATGCCCATGCATTTCACGATGAAATTGATAATGATGAAAGCTAACATCAGAACCAATAAAGACCGTTTCGATGATGCATTTCAGATTTTGGAAAGCTTCGGACAGAACACAGAACTTAGAATCTAGATAGTATGCGGAAAATTCATAACATGACATTCAAATTTACATGATAATATCATTTGTGATGACTAGTTTATTAAAGTAAAGAATTTTGCTTTCTTTTCTTTTATTGGCATTTCAGCAAATATGATTTTGATTTTGATCCTTTCTACAAGCTCATTATTTTCCAATAATCAAATTCCATTTTCGTGGAGCAAACTCTCATTCTCTAATATGGTTTCGGATGGTTCACGGAATCTTTCAAAATGGTACAAAATGTCATGTTATCATCGATAAACCTCCTGATAAGCCAAGATGGTTCTTCCAGCAAAGTAACAAGGAATGTTTCCCTGCTATCTCTGATCCTCGCATGGTTTCTCTGTAGTCTTGTCACAATCATTCCCCAAATATATCAGATCGAGTCTCCTCATTAACTTGCAAAACTGATCCAGTCGTCCCAACTAATTTGAAATCTTTAATGGATAGCAGAATGACCATAGGGACGGTGAGGAAATGCTCAAACAATCAAGGCCAGTTTTACCCTTGCTTGCATGGTGATATCCTTCCGGGGATTTTTGATTTGGAAATGGCTGTAGAGGAAAAGGAAAGATTCAGAACGGTCCAAAGTCAAGTCAGTTGGTTTTCTGTGGGCGATATGGAGGATTTTGCTATCGAATGTTGCGAAGCGGTACTTTAGCGGAAAGTCGGATCGGTCTTACCCTATAGGTAAACATTGCATCACTTAATTGTATCAGCTTATATTTTTAAATATTGACTTGTATGCAATTTAATTTTCTTATTCATATACAAATGCACGCACTGTTTCTTATGTAGAAGAAGTAAAACTTTGTCTCTGCTAGGCAGATCAAAACTTTACTTGGTCAATGCAATACCAATGTATAATAATGTGGTTTAGCAGATGCATAGGTAACTAAGTAAAAGTAAGGATGTATGGACTTTGCTCGTCAAGGTCGTTTCAACTTTTGCTGTCTCATTCCTACTAATACATATTATTATTGTCATTGCTAGTCTTGCTGCAGCTGCATAATATTGTTTTTATGTTTATTTTGTTGGAGAAGGGACTACAAGTAGTAGTAGAAGTTTCTAATGGCAAGTGTCACTATTTTTTAATTAAAATTTTGATGTTAATTACTGGGAAACATGACCATGACCAGAATGATATAGTTTTAACCAGTCCATACAAAAAATTAATTTGTTTTCTATATTCCATAATAAACATTAGGGAAAATGAGTTTGGGCTTGATTGCAGAATCATACTTGGTGGAAAGTGATTTTGAAGTGGGAAATGAGAAGGGGGATTGCAGTGGTGATGATAAAATAAGCACTGACAAGAAAAGAAAGAAAGAAAGAAAGCATGTTCCTCCTCCGCGATCTAACTATAAATGTTTGCTGTGCGATTGCTCCTTCTCCTCCAGCCCATATTTGCGGATACATGTAATTTATCCCAGTGCAGTATTGTTTGCCATAAATCCAGTTTAAATTGTTTTCCCAAATGGGCAACATGAATAAATTTTCAAATGAGTATAATTCTGAATGACACAGGAAAGTCGAGCTCATGGAAAGAAGATATCCTCCGGATTCAAATGCCACCTCTGCAACATCATATTGGATCGTCGTTCCAGGCTCAAAAATCATGTTAGTAATAATGTCTTGTAATTTGATAAATAATTCGGCTAGCCTATTTTAAACCCTCACTCAAATCATTTATCTGAGTTTTAGATGAAGCTTCATGTGGACGGAACTGGAACTGAGAGACCTTGGCAATGCTCCCGGTGCACTTGTCGCTACCCGACATTCAATTACCTGCGAGCCCACGTAAGAGTCCAATTAAAACGCGATGCAACGCGAATAACTTTCTCCTGACTGCAGAGTTGATATCTCAGTGTTTTAAATAACTATGACAGGAGAACGCAGTACATAACCGGAATAAGAATAAGGCTGTGACAAAACATCCATGCACAACCTGTGGGAAAACATATATTGACATTTATTCCTTGGCAATTCATGTAAGTTTTAGGACTAATATTGAATCTGACCGATGTAAGATACCTGATGTAATATTTTTAATAATGGAAAATGTATTTTTCTTCTTTATTTGAGATGTACAATCATTCTGGGCTGAAAGGATTTAACTGCCCCTCCTGCAATTCTTACTTCAATGACAGGGCTAACTCTGTTCGACATGTAAGTCATGCATCGCCACTTGATAATTTGACTTCTGCAAAAATTCTCAACTAAAAAGCCTTTCCTTTTTACAGTTGAAAACCACGCACGGGCGAGACGAGACTGTCGCATGCTTAGAGATTCTGAAAGGGTCCAGCGCATCGTCAGTCCAGGAGCCTTCGTCAAAGAAGCTAAATACAATCCATTATCCTCAGGTAATTTTAAAATCAGAATATATGAATTGCAATTAGCATCATGAATCATGATTATGGACAGAGTTTGGAATCGGGATGATGCCATTGAAACTGACAATAAAGTCAAAAGATGTACATATTTAAGTAATGCGTGATTTTATGTTTTATTTTCAGCTACGTCCATGTGAGGTTATGCTGACACGATGTGATTCTTACTTGTTACAACAACCAATAGCGAAGGGGACTGTGGTGTCCAACATAATTAAAGGGGTTTCCAACGTTACCAAAAGATGTCTAAATCCAGTTGGAGCTAAATCGGAAGTAGAATTGATGAAAGATGAACCTGATGAAGAATTGTACGGCAATACTCAGAATCACTCGAAATTAGAAAATGTCTTTGGAAGTGGAAAATGTAATCACGATCCGACAGAAATAAAGTTGACCAACCCATCAAAGCGCATTTACAAGTGCCCATATTGCATGGAACCTTTTGCGGAAGGGATTGGTCTAATAAATCATGTAAGAAGAATATGTTTAAGGATGGGATGGAATCATGAAATGACTTAGTTGTGTGTATCGTTAGTAAATTAATATATTTAATAAATTTCATTTCAGCTACCCATTCATGACAAGGGATCAATGAAGGGAACTTCAATCACTGAACCGACGTTCGAATATGATCATGATCATATTCGAACTCAAAGAAACTCGAAGAAACTTTCGAGTAAGGCTGGAACCCTTCTGCCAACTTATTCCAAATCCCCACAACCAGGGGACAACTTAAAGGATTCCAAACGGTTCAGGTGCCGGCTATGCAATTACTCGTGCAAGATGAGTCACAATCTTCAAATTCATGTGAGTTGAAGTAGTGCTGTGGGAATTAGTGTGTCTCATTTTACAAGTGATATATACTATAATAACTGGATTCATATTAATACATCCTCCCCCTGTTTTTTTCTAAATTTTATTAGACTGCTCGCCACAGGAAGAACGGGAAACAGTTCCGGTGCTCGTTATGTGCCTGCTACTTCAGGAATCTCAAGGCTTTGAAGATTCATGTGAGACAATATATTATTTTAATTTAAGTTAAGGATGATTTAGGATTTAGTTTATGATATGTTTAATTTGCTGGCTGATCCCTGTAGGAATGATAACCATAAATATAGAAAATTACTTACCGGTTTGAATTGATTAGGTGGGACATCTTCATAAAGGCGGGATCAAAGGATTGAAGCAGAAATAGTGGAGAACATTTTGGGATGGGACAATGCATAGATGAAATTGTAATATAAATTAAAAAAGTACAAATATGTACACTACTTTGAAGCTTGACGTTTAATTATACTATTTAAGTAGATATATAATTTTCACTACGTTAGACATATTATTTGATTTATGGATTAATAAAATTGAAAATAATACTCAATTTATATTATTAAATATGAAAATCTTTGAGGATGGGATTTATGGTCTTGTTCCTTATGAATGTATCACAGTCTTGAATTGGCACATCTTTAGCACCTTCGTTATTTATCTTAATAAGCCCCCACCCAAAGTAACTTATCATATTTAATAAGAATCCCACTCCAGCCACGTTAGCCCGACCAATAGTAAGGAAAATATGACAATAACATCCCCCTCAATACACGCATGCTCAGGACCTTATTCCATCTTCGGTAGATGTGAATGATGATGATGATGACCTCGACCCCGTTTAGTCCTCGGATTTAGTCCTCTCTTATTTTACTGTATTCAGTGCAGCATTCGTGATATCCACGGTTGTATCCTGTATGGGGCTATCTGAAGTTTGAATGATGCTACTCCTGGAAAATTCCAAGCCTGGGGTTCCCCCTCTAATTGTGCTCAAGGCTTATCGGGAACAGCAGATTTTTCCTATGATCACAAATTCTGGCTTTGCTCCAACCATCATGCCCACGTTCATAATAATGTTTGGCTTCATAATACTGACCATATTACTGGTCAGCATCGTAAGGAATTTTGGAACGCTCCCTCCGGTCGTGATGCTAAATTACCCGGTGCCCTTCATCCTGCTAACAATCAACTATCAGTATTTGCTAGAGAGTGCGGGGAAAGTGAGGAGTATCTCGAGAGAGATCAAAGGTCGACTTTTGAAAAGGAGGTGGACGGAGTTGAGAAAATTGGATAGGAAGTCAAAAGCTGTTCGGAGTTGAGTTGAGTTGCTATCCTGAGTTTTGAGTCGGTTAGTTTCTTGTGGTTTATGGAAATGGTGTTGGATGTCCTGCTAGCTACGAGGTGAGTCATGAGATGTCTGATCTGGAAAGCTATTCTTCAAAAATTAAAGTTGTAAAATAATATTTAATTTTTGTATAAATGATGCGCTCGTCAATTATCTATAATTTTCAATTAAGTCAGGTAAGACAAGCTCGTATAATTAGTTATTACTAATTGCCTTTTTTTCTCCGAAAACAGCAGTGAAATATTTAGTAGTAATATATAGTAGTAACATAATATTTATTTTTGTGAATATGTACATATTCACACGTGTGATATTTACATTAGTTTGGTGAAATGAATTACCAAAATCACAATTACAAATGGTTTTGATAAAACTTATGCCTGCCTTCTGCTCGTCGCCACACAATCAAGTTGGTATATATTTTTTGTTGGTACCTGTCCGGAATTCCGAAAACGGTCATCAAACCCAGAGTTAGATTTTGCTATCGAAAAAAAAACTGTCGCGGAGACGTCCGGAAAAGTAGAAGCTCACAGTTAAGGATTTTGACTTCTTGAATTTAGAAATATAAGATAAAATGTTTGGATTTCGGAAGGAATTTGAATGGTTTCTGGTCAAGTTTCTTAAAATTTTCCCTGGTTCTCTGTGAAAGTTTTCTCATGAATGGCAAAATACGTAGATAGAAACTTAGATATGCCAATGTACAGTTACAAAGGTTAAGCAAGTAACACGTATTTAAGCTTGGGAAATTTATTTCTTACAAGCATAACTAAAATTTTATATGTAAATATGTTCACAATTTATTATGTTTTGAAATACAGACAAAGAATAGCAATGCTGAATTATCCGTGTTATGAAACAGCAACGCCATTAGTCACCAGTAATCAGTAGCTATCGCCAGAGCATCCCTAAATAAAAAAATATATTTACAATCACGAAATGTAGGATTTGTTTTATAAATTTACAACGCCGTGTATGGCTTACTGTTGCATTGTGGACGCATGTAAATAAATCCTTGTAAGGTTCACAGGGAAGGTACCGAACGTTCGTCATTGTCTCAAATTCTCTATCTATAATCGTCTCGAAACGAATTCAAAGATTATAGAATGTTCGTTTATAAAAACGCAATAAATTAAAAATATATGGATTTGTGGACCTTACGTTTGGTTTTGCATATTTGCAACTTTGCCGTGACCTCATCCACCAGTTTCTGCGGTGCTTCCTTTCGGTGCTCGTCCTCGTAACCCAATTCGTTTAGCATGAGAGTTATAAATGCCTCAATATCAAATCTGAATGGCTCATCCTTCTTCGATTTTATCACAACATCTCTCTTTCTTAGCACGCACATCTTATCACACTCTTGCTATTTGCAAAAGCAAAACAAACAAAAATGAACTTATTTTGGGTATTATAATTTAGCTGACCTGACAAATAAAATGTTCAAATAATGTGTCCAAGTGACTACCTTATAATTTGCATGACTATATTTACAGCTGTTCCAGCCCATCCGGAAATGTCTAACGGTATTTTCTTGAATTGGTGTTTGCTTGTACGCGTGCAACTGAAGTCAGGCCAATGCTTTGCGTCAAAGGTAGACTAATGGAAAATACAGACATACTTGTTTATTTATTTCATTATAATGCATTAGACATTTGAAATTTTAAAAGAATTATTACCAGTGTCATCACTACAACAATAACTAGGAACAGTGACTCGGCCATCATATGACCCAATATGACCCAATTTTGAGTTAAGGACAATTTAAAAATAAGTAACTGATTCCCTAACCAGTTGTAACTCCTTCGAAGCAAATTCGACAAATAATCTGCTTGTAGTCAAGATTTATGCATATATTTGCACACCCTTATGATTCTACTCATATGATGTCATTTCTTTATTACTTACGATTAGTAGGGATTAACGTCATCGCTCACCTAAAGTATGTACCTATGCGAGTGCGTAATTGAAGGTTAACTTGCGTAACAAATGTTACACATGCGACATTACTACTGAACAATTATATGCGACACGCGTAGTGCCATTAATTTCATCTGGATGATTTTATTTAAGCATTCAAAAATTTAATTAATCCAGAACTGAAAACCCTACTTATACGTCTCATTTGTATAGTAACCAGAAAGCACCATGAAGTATGAATATGTGGAAGCAATGCATGGACAAACTAAGACCGATCATTTGAGGAGAATAGGCTTTTATTATCTGAGATCAATGATATTTTTAGCAAAATATGATCTACATTTCTAGCAAATTAAGCTCAGTTTTGCCAAAATAAGTTCCAGTTAAGCTTCAATGCGCCCTCTGAAGATAGTCAGCTTCATACGCTCCTTAAGCACTTTTTTAATTGATGCAAAATGTAATTAAAAATACTAAATTTTTCCTTCATCCGTAGGTTAAAATGGGTGATCAATTATGACATGAGCTAATTATAAATAACTTGAGTGAAAGTCCATAGCCAAGCAACTTCCATTTAACAAATTTACTTCCGCTTTCTTTATTTAAATTATTCCTTCAGTATCAACTTTACTCACAAAATGATGTCACAATTATAAATATGGATAAAGTTATTTTCATTATAATTGTGCAGCTTATTTATTTTGTTGCTTAAAACTCTTTCATCAAAATGTATTTGAATAACCTTTGGCACATGAAACATAAACAGAAGGCTTGAAACATGGCACATTTTGAAAACTTTTACTACCTTCCACTTCGTAGGCTAACTCATACCCTTTTAGTTTTTACAATTTGTCGATTTTTTTTGACAAATTGGGAGTGAGTTAAAATGCTAATGATCTAATCTCCACTCCAAAACACATAATGGTTTAGATTTATGGTATAATAAACTATAACTATTTTATTTTCTAAAATAATTTAGTTTATCCCACTCAGGAAGCGTTTCGTCGGTTGTTGACAGGCGGAGGCCCACTTTCTTCTACAGAAGAAGGTCGCTCCTTAAACGCTAATTGGTAGAGGAAGCCAGCCGTCACCCCACCAAGGATGGGACCCGCCCAATACACTATTCCATTATGTTTGTAAGGAGAATAAGACGAATTAGACGAATTAAAACTAAGCATATCATAATTAATAAATATTCTTAATTATTACAATAAGGTTATATAATCACTATCTCAATATCTCAATTTACCCCAATGGTGCCTCAGCTTGTAGTCCCCTGTGGAAACCAAGGCTGGTCCGAGAGACCGTGCAGGGTTCATGGAGGAGCCAGTGTAATTTATCTAAATTAACCAAAAATAAGAATTTAAAATAAGAATTTTCCGTCAAGGATAGACTGGACATATCCTCAGATTAAATTATCAATTATCGTATTGGTGACATTACAGCCATGATATGGCACACAAAAATACTCAATCCAATTGCCAGTGGAGCAGAACCTATAACAAATTAATCGTCCATCATAATTTTAGCAAGATATAAGTTAAAGCAAATAAATAATTACACATTGCTCAATAATATTACTTTCATGTTACCTTTCACGTCCTTTCTCAAGCTATCGCACACCCCACAAACCGTTAAAACCAGCACAAATGTTATCACAGCCTCGATAAGTACTCCATGCATGGGTGACACGACATTCCACTGGGATGGATCCGAGCCATTGTTATTATTGGCAAGGAGAGTCAGGCAAAGGTTATCATGTCGGCCTTCAAACTTCCTTCCCAGTTTTTGTGCCTCATTCAGGATCTTTTCAGGGATTTCGGGGATGGCCATCTAAATATATACATATTTAATTAGCTTAAAGTAATTTAACCTGGCTCAAGCCTTCCAAATGAATTCTAAATTTTTACCCTTAGCATAGCCGCCCCCACAATTGCACCCAGACACTGCGCCACAATATAGACCACGGCCTTTAGCAAGCTACACTCCCCCGCCGCCACCAACCCCAAACTTACAGCCGGATTCAGATGCGCCCCAGAAACATGGCCCAATGCCTGGGCTATCGTCGCTACTGCAATTCCAAATGCGAATGCCGTCATCAAATAATCGTGACCTGTGGCAATCCAGCCCCCACAACCGATAAAGACTAATAGCATGGTCCCAACGAATTCTGCTCCAAGCATCCTCAGCAACCTCTTATTCCCGCAGACATCCTGGATCCCGATGAATCTCTTCATGGATGGAATTTGCTGAGACTGGTGAGCCTCAACGTGCTTATTACACTCTCTGGAGGAGGCACATAGGCAATTCCCAATATTCCCATGACCATATATGGAGTTGTGGTCAACTCCCAGTCCAGTGGCAATTAATGGTCGTTGTTTCAAGTTCTGTTCATTTTGATCGGCTTGGTGGTAAATGGGCTGCTCGCTTTCGTCATAGTATTGGCTTTGGGTTGTGGTGGTTATTGGAGGTGGTGGTGGGACCATGTTTATTCCTTAAATTCAGAAAACAAATTAGTACCATTTTTTCTCTAAAAAATTAACTATACTTTTACATTAAAAGCAAACCAAAAAATATTACCAGATAATTTGAACATCCACCTCGTCGTCTAAAAACATTTTAAGATATGATAGCACACCTTAATTTATCATTCATTCCTTTTCTTAAACCAGATGAATATGCACAACATAAGCTAATGCGTGATTTATGATAGTTCGAACTTTAGTCATCCATTTTAAATTCTATTATAACCCAATTACCCAACCACTAGCCACTAGATCTTCATAATTATGTGCGTGTATAATGATGCGTGCATGTCCATTGTCCATTCTCCAAACTGGTCAGACTTACATGACAATATGTAACAATATGTAAGGCTTGCTCAGGAGTCCAAGCTCAAGCTCTGACTTATGATGATAATTTTGTTGGCTTAATATGATAATAAATTCAGCTCATTACAAATGTAGGTAATTGTGCTTGGCTATGGCTTTAATACATCAGCGTTCAGAGGTAGTAGGGAAGGATGGCTATTTAATTAATTCAATGGCCAGTTTTATTGCTACCATCACGGTCATTTTATGGGATGGTCCGCATATATAGATCATAAATGCATGAATAGATAATGACGTTAAACCATCTTACGATTAGACAAACGAGCAAAGTACTGAATTGAATTTCCTAGACCAGTCTTAGCCATCTCATTTTCTTACAGTTATTTGAGGACGCAAATTTCATATTGTCTTGTTTGTCGAGTCATGTGACAATTCCATGTTATATTTTCTTTAATATGTAACAATGAAGAATCTTTTAACTCACATAATGTTTGCCTTGTTATCTAACTAATCGTATTTAAGCTGCGAACCAGTGTGTTGGATTAAGTTAAATTTTGGGAGTTACAATTGTAATCGAGAAGTGAAGCATTTTCCCGACAGTATTAGATATTCATTGCTCGTTTATAATTCCTAAGAACAGCCATTT
>JAQIXQ010002153.1:0-11531 GCA_034700485.1 Pseudosinella alba | reverse complement strand
GACTATACTGGAGAACTGGCGCATTTAATTCGCAAAGTTGCATTAATAATTAATTTTAATGTTCTACAAATCCATTGCACCAGTTGGATAGTTTATTTATTGTTAGCAAAGGAATGATGTCATTATATGATATGGTAAAAGCTTGATGTCGAACCTTTATCAAAACTTCCCTTAATAATTGATATACGAACCCGATCGTCCTTTTTATATTTGCCTTCCCGCCGTTCTGTCTGTGCAGCCTTTAAGTAAAGGCGGTCCCATACCAACTGGTGGTTTTCAGCGTTTGCAGCATTGTTAGGACTCATCCCATGGGTTTTATGTATTTTATTGTTGTAGTTTCCAACAACGTGCTTTAGCTGATCTTTCCACTTTAAGGTTTTTCTGTGGTTAAAAATTCTGGCCAGCATTTCCATAATCGATCTTATAGCTCGTTCACACAGAGACGCTGCAAGCAGTTAATTGTTTACTTAAATCGTTTCCTTAAATTCATTAGCAGTTTGGGATTATTTGTTTTACCTTTTATCACTGATGACGTATTGTACAGAATAATGTCTTGACTGTCTAGAAATGCCCTAGTCTCCTTTGATGTGTACTCGGTACCTGAAATATAAGAGCTTTATAACTGAATGGCCGGTTCCCGCCAATTAAAATTTTATCTGTTGTTTACATCGGTCCGTCTGAAGGTACGAAGGCTTCTTTTTAGCTTGCTTCAGAAACTGCCTCAGTGTCCGGATTATTGCAGCGGGCTTTTATGAAGACAGAGGGTAAGCATACAGTTGGCGGGAAAAAAGGTCCACAAAGATGATTATATTTTTGAATGGCGTGTTTGGCTTGTGATATATGGGACACAGGACAAAAAGATCCGAACAAAACCTAAGTTTGCAAAATAGGAAACTGATTTTCTTCTCGGAAACCGCTTCCGCGCTGGGGCGAACAAATAGTATTCTGGCAACTTTAACAACTCCTTTTGCACTTGCTTGTAGGTCAGCTTTGGCTTTCTAATTCGGTAAAAACTCACCAGACCACTAAAGCTTCCCTTGAAACATGGATAAAAGGAAAATTGCTTTACAATTGACAGTTTGTAGATCGCCCAGAGTCTGGTTACCGAACATTCCAGCACCCTCGAGGGGTTGAAACGGGGTGGAGACATGAAGCTCCATGCGTTGCGCCACGAGTGCAACAAATGTGTTTGTGTATTATTTGCACAATTTGAAGTGCTACTGATCGCACCGGCAACCAGCTTCGGTGGAGTTGACAAAGTTGGTGCGATAGCCCTTTTAGTACCGCTCATTCAACCATTCCGCGGAAGGAATCGGTTCACGCTCCCTATCGTTGAGATCATCAACGAGTTTTTGGCACCCTGGATTAATAACATTTTTGATATTGCTATGTGTTCATGTTTGTTATATACATAATTTTGGTAAATATATCCTTGTGTGTTCATGATAATTTTTTGATTTTGTCTTGTATTTGTAGTTGAATTGATTTGGTTTCAGTTTTATAAAAATACAGGGCATAATAATAATACCGTGACCTGTGTTGATCATTTCGCTTAAAACTAGTTTTGGTATGAGTAGATAAAAGAAACTATTTAAAGAATTATTTTTTTTACAAGAAAACGTTGCACATACCTACAATTCATGATATAAACCTTACACACTTCAAGATATCTCACACATCTCAATTAAAATTAGTTTTTCCATTTAAGAATGGAAATGCAATTCTTTTCCAAACTTGCTTTCTGCAAGATCGACAAGAATGCCGGTGGATCGTCCCGACCACTCATTCATTCATGCAGTGCATTCATTCATGAATAGTCGAGACGAGTTTTTTGCATAATGCATATGCTCCATCGCATTTGCATTATGCAACTGCAGCATCAAGCCTAATTTAGGTCTTGCTGCAGCTGTTTTTACTTTACAAATTTTATTTTTGCACGTGCCTTTGTTTTTGTTTTTCGGAGGGATAGTGCCAAGGATTGATTGGCAACGACTTCGGCTAATTAATTCCCAAGGACGAATAATCGCTAAACTCTCCCTTACTCCACTACTCTTGCTTTACAAATCTCGTCCATGAAGCCTCATCCGCGAGGTTAAACATGTCATTCCCAACAGAAGTAAGTGGAACTATGGACCTTGACACAAATCATCCATGGTGGATCCCAAAGCGAATCCCGGAATTTTTGACGTATAATCCATCAACATCAACTCATAATAATAATGAGTCATTATTAATGACACTAACTCCAACTCCAGTGCCTTAACTCCATCCGTACCTGAAGAGGAACCTGTGACGGAAGTTACTCTGAAAAGGAATTGTACGAAGATATTTAACAACGGCAATAATAGGCCAGCTCAACCTCCATTAGTCTCTAATGATGTGATTCAGATCACGAAGTATCAGCAACCAGAGTCCAAGAATCCGGAGGGGATCAGATTTCCAGGAGGGGGCTTCAGCTCCGAAGGAAAACAAATTTAGTAATGTGTTTAAGCCCAGATTTGATAATCAGAATTATGTAAAAAATTTATTTCGATGGATGAACGTGCATTGAAATTTAAAAGTGACTAATTGTACTTTAAATTTAACATAGGTAGATATTAAGTTTGGAATCGAATGTTGTTCATTTCAATTGTGTCATCTCAAAAATAAATAAATGTGTGTATTTAATTATGGATAAATATTTTTGTCTTTAATTGTCAATTGTCACACGAATTTTATATTCTAAGCCATTAGCCAAAGATATTGGTACAGAAGTAATCGCTCTTCACGGATCATGGCCTGGGAAGGATTTTAATCAATGTGTCTTTCCGGAATTTCTGCTCACGTCATATCACATATTTAACGATCACACCTCAATACGACTGTGATAATGATATAATTAACTATGTACATATACCCATTTGAGTTCATGTACATGGTCCAGCTCAGGAGATAAAAATGTGAGATTGATTTATTCCGATAGTCATCATCAAAATTATTGTTTGCCAACGTCAACTGGAAGCCTTCATCAATCTGATCTGAGGCTCACGTAACTTACGATTAATTCACTACATTTTAAAGTTGGCCAATGATCACTGGGGATTCTCCCATCTTGTAATAGACATTCTTATCAGTTATCGACATCGATATTATTGACTATAATATTTTTGACTAATAATAAATTGACATATTGATACTTACAATTGAACCATCATTGACAAAAAATCAATACCTAATCACGGATCTATTAATCATTAAATATCATAGATATCACAATCAAAACGTGATATGTATGTATCTTCAGCTTTGCAAATAAATTAAATGAACAAACTGAACTGACTTTTGATATCCAGTCATACAAAGTTATTTAACTAAATATATGTCCTTTCATTGTCTCACTTTTAAAGCGACCCTGTCGATATATCATTCATCATCATATTCATATTAAACATAGTCAGTCATCTTCACACCTGCACCTTGCACCAGCGTGACAGTACTGGCGACTGGCAATATGTCTAGAATGGGAACGTGTTGAATTTGGATTTTCCGAATATTTACCTAAATTATGCCTGAAAATCATCTTTGATATTGCAGGCGCAAGGGAACAGTAAAAAATTTTGTTTGGCTAGTGTCATGCAGAAACCTACTTTAACCTGTTTAGGAGACCTAGAGCAAGGTCAAAGGTCCGAGAAGTGACTGTAGTTAATTAAATCAAGGATTTAAATAATATTCCGCAAACATGGATTTCCCCGAAAAGACTCGAATCCAAAACCCCCGCGAAAAGGTCATCCCTCATTCAGCACTTTTTTCCTGGTGGCTCAATCCACTCTTCAGAAAGGGTGCCCGTAATGATCTTATCCTCAATGATCTGCACGATGTCCTTAAAGAAGATGTGTCGAAAAAAGTGGGGGACGATTTATCCAGGTAAAAATTGCTGAAATATTTTTATCTACGAGAATCGAATGTGCTAAACTATAATCATGAACTATTTCTATTCCAAATCTAGAGCGAGGGATCACCAACTTGAAAAAGCCAAGCTGGATCCCAACTACCGGCCAAGATTGCACAAGGCGCTAATTTCAGTATATAAAACGTCGTATTTGATTACTACAATTGGACTCATGATTGACGAATGGGTTGTTCGGATAGCTCAACCGTTATTCCTCAAGTATTTAATTGTATCCTTTTCGGATGGATCGGAGAGATGGGTCCAGTACTGTTACGCTGCTGGAGTCTGTCTGACAACTTTACTTCACATGCTGCTCCTCCATCCGAATATGTTTTTGATCCAGCATATTGGGATGAAGTGCAGGGTGGCATGTTGTTCCATGATTTACCGGAAAGTATGTACCTAATTTAAACTGTGAAAGTAATTGGAATTTCAAAGTTGTGGGAATTGACGTAATTTACTTTTGCTAATGTGCGCATTAGTCCCTTGAATTGACGCTGCCCAGAAGAAAACGACTGTCGGTCAAATGATCAATATGATGGGAGGTGATGTCATCCGATTCGACACAAATCTACTGTTCCTGTCATACCTGTTCATTGGTCCGGTTCAACTTGCAATTTTCACGTATTTCTTATGGGACGAAGTTGGACCCAGTTAGGAACGTTTTCTTAAAATACTTGGGCCATGGCATGGCAGATAATAGTTATAAGGGCTACGCTTGGGTAATGAAAATGAATTTTTACTAGGTGAATGGAGCTGTGGGAAATACTTGGGCCATGCATGGGAAAGTAAATTATGTAATTACTTTTAAAATGTGAATTGCGTAGGAATAAAATTGCAGACCTCCCTATTACACGTACTACTTGGGGAATTGCCGGTTACTTCCGGGAACTGCAAGATCGCAGGCCAAGCAGCCTATGCCTCCCAAGAGCCCTGGATTTTCAGTGGCATCGTCCGCTAAACATCCTGTTTGGCAAAGACTTTGAAGAATCTCATTCCAACGAAGTGGTGAAAGTCTGCGCTTTGGAGGATGACTTCAAGCAGCTACCCCACGGGGACAGCACCATAGTTGGAGAGCGAGGTGTGGCTCTCAGTGGAGGTCAGAAGGCGAGAGTTAATTTGGCTCGTTGTCTATACCAAAAGGTGAGGGTCCGTGGGGGAAGGGAGTCAAGGGAGACGACTTGGGAGGCTTTAAAGAACCTTCTTTAACTGTTCTTTTTATTTAAAAGGCGGACATTTATCTTTTGGATGATCCACTCTCAGCAGTGGACTCCAGGGTGAGTCGCCACATATTTGAGAAATGCGTCAAGAATCATTTGACGGAGCGGTTGAGGTTCTTTGCACTCAGCAACATCAATATTTGGCCCAGGCGGATCATATCATCGTTTTTTTTTGAAAATTTGTTCCAGTTGGAAATTGCACATGTTATAATTGAATGGCTATGTCTTACCGTAGTAACAACCAGTCTTACCAACGTATGGTCACCCCTTAATTTAGATTTAATAAACCAGTCTAGGAACATTTTATTATATAATTCCCTAATAACAAATTTCAACAAAAATATTTGCCTACGTTCACTTATTGTGAACAAGTCTATATTTTCCAACAATTTAGTCATGCATATTTTATTCTTATACCTTTTACTTTTCTTAAGTTTTTTTGAAGCTCTCGGGTAGTGATAATTGTAAAGAAATCTATTTACCTTATTTTGAAGTTTTTCTAATTGATTTTGTGTTTGGATAGCCCAAACACTAATACAATGGTCAGGAATACTTACAACATAACACGAAAGTAAGGATTTGAGAAGATTGCCTGTAAAATATCTCTTTATGGAATACATTTTGCAGAGCGCACTATTCATTTTACTCTCTACAAATTCAAAATGTTTCTGAAAGGGAAGATTTGAATCAACATTTACTCCTAAATACTTACATGATGGAACTACTTCAATATCTATTCCATTTAAATTCTCAGAATTTCCTAATAAATTTTTTGAATTATGATCATTAGCTTTGTGAAATAACATAACTTTAGTTTTGCTAGCATTAATTATTAGATTGTTATCATCACACCAGTTACATAAATTAGTAAAACACTCTTCAATTTCCTTCAACCCTTTCTCTAAATTAGTTGCATCAGCAAAAAACACAAGATCATCTGCATAAAGTACGTAAAAAACAATGCTGTGCCAATATCATTTATAAATAAACTAAACAGAATCGGGGCAATTTGTGTTCCTGCCCCTATACCAGACTGAAGAATAAACTCATCAGAAGAATAGTCCCCATTGTTCACCTTAAACCTACGGTTTGTATAATAATCTCTAATTTAATTTATCATATAATGATCAATCTTGTTTTCAAAGTTTTGCATTAATTTTCTCATTAAAACATCATATTTTATCCCATCGAAGGCCATTTTAAAATCGATGAACACAGCAATAGCTTTGCCACTAGTTGGCTTAATTAAATTAAAAATGTTCTGCGTAAAATGAGCAACTGCAGTTTCACAAGATCGGCCAGTTCTAAAACCATGTTGCTGATTATTGAGCCTATCATATATCATTGTGGATAACTTATTATACACAATACTTTCTAAAACCTTTGCAGGGTATATACTACCATAAATAGCACGATACGACGTAGGAGAGATATGACTACCCTTTCCTTTGTATAAAGGTGTACATTTTACTAGTTTGAATTTGTCTGGAATTTTTCCAGACCTAAGAATATTACTAAACAATATTGTCAGTGGAACAGAGAGATCATTCGAAAATTGCTTGTATATTCTACGAGGAACATTTTCAGCATTATCACTACTTTTTTTTATATTACGTATAGCTAATCTGACTTCCTCAATTGTACAATGATTAAAATCGTAATTAGGATTTAATAGATTAAACCTATTTACATACTCTGAAAATAGTTCATCAATTCCATACATATTACTTACCGAGGTTTTCACCGTAAATTGACAAGCCAATGCGTTGCATATATCGGAGTCTTGAATACATATAATATTATCCTCATTAATTAATTTTGAAATTAAAGTATTTTTAACACAACGAAAATTGATCAGCTTATCCATTATATTCCATTTATATTGTTGAAGTGTTTCTTTCACTTTCAAACTTACTTTTACCAATTTTTCTTTGCCGAAAGAGCAAGGTCTTTCACCTTATTTTTACATAATTTATATTTTTTATAATGATCATCATTATTCGTAACATCGAACAATTTTTTTTGCTTTATTTCTATCTTTTGCAGATTGAACAATATTACTATTATACCATGGAGCATTTTTAGTTTTTATATATCTAGTTTTAGTGGGAGCATGAGGAAGAAGATAAGTTAAAAGTAAGTTCTCCATTCTATCACTACAAATATTATCATCGTCGGATAAACCACATTTCCAGTTTATCGAAATAAAACTATTTTCCAATTTTTCACTATCAATGGCTTTGTAATGACGATATGTAATTTTCCTACGAAAGTCAAATTTTACTTTGCATTTTTTCCGAACCACATATACTAACTGATGATCTGAATCAATAATATCCAAAATACCACTACTCTCATAATTTTCGGTTGAATTTACATAGATGTGGTCAAGTAAAGTTTTTATTAAACGTAAATTATCACTATTCTTGTCTTTATAAGTTCCCTTCCTAGTTGGCCCTTTAATGACCTGTTTTAGTTGGAATTCAGTAGTAATAAAATTAAGCCTTCTCTTATGACACGAATTTGATAATACATCAATATTAAAGTCACCTAGTATTACTATTTCACATGTAAAGTCAAGACCACTAATCACTTCTTTCAAATAATTAAGAGAATTCTCATTAACAATACACGGTGGAATATAAACAACAACAACAATAATGGGCTTTATGCCATTTAATCTTAATTGAAGTACTGTACATTCTAGACGATCTGGCTTTTTACACGGCGTCGATAAAATTTCAAATCGTACAGAATCATTTATATATATTAATGTACCTCCACCCTCACCTTCTATTCTATCAATTTGCACTATTCGAAAACATTGAATTTCATATCTATTTGCAAAATCTCGTGAGGCCTGCAGCTTCGATTCTGTAATTGCAAATACAATAATACCTATTTCATTAATTAATATGTTTTTGTTTTCTTCAAATTTTTCGGGGCGGGATCTGATCCCATTAATATTTTGATGTGCAAACTTTAACCCTTTCGGTAATAGCTGTGTATATAATATATTATGCGAAGCACTTATATCGTTGTCCTCACCCCGTTGCGATGAGATCCTAGTCGCATTCATAAAAGGTAAGCAGGATGATGATGTTGGTGATGATGACGATGTAGTCATATCCATGTTGAAATCCTCATCCATTGTCAGTCCATTTTAAAAACAAGAGAAAGAGAGAAATTCGTTAGTGTATTTCCAAAATAAGTTAAGTAACGGATCCAACTTACGAAGCAGTGGGCATTTTATTTTTATAGCCATGCCCTAGCTATATTAGACAATGGCAAGATACATCTCTCTATGCCAAGAGCTTAATTCCCATCCTTCAGTAGGAAGAGCATAGAGGTAAGGACAAGTGGGCAGTAGAGGTAGGCATTCCATCCTTCACTCCATCCTCCCTAGTCATTTCTGGCGTAGAGGGTAGGTCCAACAAGGTAATGTATTGGACTCAGGAAATGATGATTAGGAATGATGATGATGATGACAAAAACAAAATACTTCTTTCACCACTGTCAACTCAACTTTTCACTTTTAAAATTTAATAAATTAATACAATTGATATTTTAAAAATTATTTATAAAGCGCAGAAAATTTACTTTCAGAAGATGTATTGGTCGATTTTTTATAACTAGTATTAACTATCAAAAATCTCTTTTTTTTAAATAATCAGCCTTAGCTACAGAGGTTTTGTTGTTGTGTGCTAGGCTTTATTATGGTTAATTAATGAATCGCTTCACAAAGGATTTGGGAGCAATGGATGCATTCTTTGATACGATTACAATATTCCTACTGATGATCAGTATGGTCATCCTCATCATCATTTCGAACTATTACATGTCCATCCCGACAGTGATAATGTTGGTTGGACTGTTTCTCCTTCGGAGCTACTTTTTTAAGACGGCTCGAGATGTTAAAAGGTTTGAAGTTATCAGTAAGTTGTCCATTTTACATTTTAATTGTCACAAAATCCGTTCATATAAAATCAGTACCGAGTTAAACTAAAGTGTAAAAATTCTGTATTTAGCTCGGAGTCCTATCTTCACCCATGTGGCAGCGTCTGCACAAGGCCTGACCACAATCAGGGCTGCAAAACGGCAGCACATCCTCTGTGAACAATTTGATAGGCATCAGGTTAGTAACTTGAGAGAGAGCTTCCCTTGCTCTAATTTGAAATAATATTTTTTAAACATGCAATTTGTTAAATATGCTTATTGTAATTGAAACAGGACTTGCATTCATCAACTTGGTATACATTCATCGGCTGCAATCGTTGGTTTGGAATATGGCTGGAAATAATGTCAGTGGGCTTCCTCACAGTTGTCACTCTGAGTTTCCTTATTTTGTCGGCTTTAACAAGTAAGATGACAATGGTCACACAAAACAACTACTTATTTGGCACAATTATTAGTAAAAGAAAAGCAGTCACGATTATGAAATATAGATTGGAAATTGTAGTAGTGGTAGTAGTAGGTTTTTATTGCATTTATAGAAGCCGCAGCTTATAATACAAATTATAACTTATAATATCGGGTCAATACCGGAGTATGAGCTCTCCTAATTCAGCCAATTATGTAGATAGGAAAAATCTGAGATAAAAAAACCTAGTCTACGATAAGATGTTAAGTAAAATTTAGTGGAGAGGTGATTGGAAATTGAATTCAATGTTTTATATCTTATATTATTTCAGCATACGAAAGCAGCGAAGTGGGATTGGCAATCTCATCCGCACTCTCTCTGACAGGAGTCTTCCAATGGGGTAACGTGAAACAAATTACCTCTTTATTTTACAGGAGCATTTCTATTGTTGACCTTTGTGTGATATCTACATCAGGTATGCGACAATCCGCGGAAACCGAGAACATGATGACCTCGATAGAAACGGCTTTGGAATACGCAAAGTTGGAACCTGAGGCACCTATGGAGTCTAAGCCGGGTATTCTACCATTTTTCGACAAAGTCATCCTCAAAATCAGAAAAAGATTTATTATCAAAATCTGGACATTGATTTATTTCATTATTAAATACAGACAAAAAGCCCCCAGATAATTGGCCCAGTCGAGGAGAAGTCACCCTCAAAGACTACTACTTGGCATACGACGAGAAGGACGTTGTCAAAGGTCTCAACTTCACCATCCAAGGCCAAGAGAAGATGGGGATTGTGGGGCGTACTGGCGCAGGCAAATCCTCCATTGTTGCTGGTCTCTTCCGAATGACAGAACCCCGAGGGGAGGTAATCATTGATTGGGTCCGCATAAACGATATTGGACTACATGATGTCCGCAGAAATATTTCCATAATCCCTCAGGATCCGGTTTTACTCTCGGGGACAATGAGATACAACTTGGATCCTTTTGGACAGTTCAAGGACGAGGACATCTGGAGAGTTATCAATGATGTATTGTCAATGTCTTAACAAAATGACAATCATTATTACACTATTCGCTAGTGAAAATGAATTATAATTCATATCATACTTTATTTTTTTTCAATCAAGGTCGAATTAAAAGATGCAGTCTCAGCACTGGATGCCAAGGTCTCCGACGGAGGCAGCAACTTTTCAGTTGGTGAAAGGCAGTTGGTCTGCCTTGGAAGAGCTATTCTAAGAAGGAATAAAATTATTGTGATGGATGAAGCGACGAGTAATGTGGATGCAAGGTAGCAGATCAATCAATTTACTAGATCCGTATTATAACGATACGATTTTGCTTAACTGGTGACAACTGACATAATAATCACTAATCACATCACAAATATTTATTTTTGACAAATCAGGACAGACATCACCTTCACCATAATTCCATCCAAACAACAATAAGGACCAAGTTTTCAGATTGCACCATCATCACCATCGCCCATCGACTTAACAGCGTGATAGACTGTGACAAAATTCTGGTGTTGGATAATGGCTATTTGAAGGTGATAATTGGGTATGATAAATACAATCAATGCGCTTCCTAATAATTATGCATTTCATGTTAATTACAATTGCAACAGTTATCTAAATGAGTTTGGTTTATGTAAAATATGTGAGTGAGAGCTCCCAAATGAGATCCAAATATTCTCTCTCATAATATAGCTCTCTCATAACTCATGGATAGTGGTCCTGTTGGTAAAGTCTCCGCTTACTAGTAATGCACCATGAGTTCTACTACTCAAGGAGCTATTCTACTTTTGCTCCTCCCTAAGCAAAAGTCATATTCCAATGCAGTTTACGTCACGGATTTTTTTTACAGGAATATGATCATCCACATATACTTCTCCAAAACCCGGATGGACATTTGACGTCAATGGTGAAGCATACCGGGGCATCCACTGAAGCCATTCTGCGTAAAATGGCTAAAGATGTGAGTTAGGCATTTCTGGGTTAGGGAAATTTTCT